>VDFB02091076.1:0-11763 GCA_007258455.2 Sequoia sempervirens
CACTGAGTTGGCATCTCAGTGAGACACTAACAGTGTCTCGCCGATGCCACATATCCTTCATACCAATGTCACCAAGAGTCTTTATTATCGCTAAGATGTTCTATCGAGCTTCATGAGTTACACCAAGTCACCAAGCAGTCGCCCAAACCTATCACTTTTTCCAGGAGATCATAGCGAGTCACCAAAGGTATACCGAAGACACAAGTCAAATCAAGCTCCAAAGGATAGTTGGCAAGACATACCAATATCGTCAAGAGGTTTCTCTAAGATCTCTATTGTCACCTCAAAACTATCAATAGTTGGCAAGACATATACCCTTCGCTAAGAGAACATACCGAACTCCAAGAATTACCCTAAAGGATCTTCATCATCAATAAGACTCATCAAAGTCGCTAGGACTTCTTACCGAAACCACCGTGTTCCACTGATGACCATCATTCGCCAAGAGCTACACTGAAGACTTTAAAAGGTGTTTCTATCAGTGAGACCTTCAATGTTCACTAAGACATCTTCTCGAGATCTTTGAGTTACCTCGATAGCCATTGGCTATCAGAAAAACATCCTTCATTCACTAAGATGTTTCTCCGAAACCCTTTGTGTTACACTGAAGAACGTTTGGATGTATCCCCATCAGCAAGACCTTCTCTATTCACTGGGACTTCTCACCGAGCCATATGTTATGGTGAAGACACCAGCAGTATTCCTGTCGGTGAGACATTAACACTTCACTAAGAGTCTTCACCGAGCCACCGTGTTACACCAAAGATCATGGTTTCCAAGAGTCTCTTTGATACATGATTGAATGGCCTATCGGCCAGAGGTCTCCCAAGTGCTAAGAGGTCATAACGAACACACTATGTCATAGCGATACACAAAAGTGAACCTTTTGGAAAGAATTATGCCAGGTCACAGTGACCTATTCAAAATAGAATGAATCAAACTACTAGTTGGCCAGACATTTAGAATATCACACCGACTTGCCTCTAATGGAGGTTTCAGCCTGTATTGTTTGAGGCACATATTTCCAACACTATGACATGATAGTTCAACCCAAAAATTGCAACAAAACAAGCCCATCCAACAACCAACACTCTTGATAAATCCATCCTTAGAAATCACCCTCTGTCCTCTTGTTGTTATTAATCTTGATGATAACGATGATGATGCAATGATTGCTAAAATAGATGAAGAATTACACAATGATTTGAACTCCTTATTTTCATCTATAATGAGCTTAAATGATAAATCCTCTCCACCAAGTGAAGAACCTGGTACAAATCCTAGTTCGACACTTATAATTCTTCCTTTGGACAGTCAACTGCCTTCTCATTACACTAAACCTGATTGGGAGGTAGATGACTTATTAGATGGTTGACTTGCATTTCCTAGATAAACTTTTATCTTTTCATTTTTCTTTTCTTTTCATGTGTATCATGTTCCTTTGTATCGTGTGTTTGATGTTTCCTCTCTTTGTACACATCTTCTATTCATACCTTTCTTCTTTGATTCATCATGCTTTGTTTTGTGTTTTCCTTTTGGGGATGACACAAAGCATTGAGACATCCTATGTCTCTTCTATGTTGACCCAAATAGTCCTTTTCTTTTCTATTTTTTTTTGTTTTGTGTTTTCCTTTATGGGATGTATAGTCTTAATTTCATATATTCTTCATGTTGACAAATGGTCCTTTCCTTTCTTTTATCTTTTTTGTGTTTTTCCATTTAGGGGATGCCACAATTTGAAACTAAAATCAATAATGTCTCCTTCATGTTGACCCAAAAGATTTTTCATTTTCTTTAGCCTTTTCATTTTCTTTCTTTTCGCTTGTGTTTTCCTTTTGGGAACGATGCAAAGCGTCGAGACCACAATGTATTTTCCATCTTGACTCAAAATGGAATTTTTTCCCTTTTTTTTGGCTCTCTTTTGTGTCCAATCTTCTACCAGTTCTGTATATGTGTTGGGGAATGATGGCGGTTTCAGCTCTTTCATAGAAAGAAAACATTGCAGCAATGAGCATCACCCAAATCCATAGATCCCCATATATGTGTTTGTGTATTTTTATTTTAAGGGGGCAACTCCCCACTTTCTTTTTTTCCTTGACATGATATAGCCTAACTTTGAAACATATGAACTGGCATAGAACTTTCCAAGTTGGCTCTCATGTCTTGTTTTCTTTTTGCATTTTCTTTCCTTCTCTACTTTAGAATAATTGCTCATAGAACGATGTGTAGCGATTCCTTTAAATTGGGGGGATTACATTAACATTATTTCATTGTTCATTCTTGCTTCTTAGTGTAGCCTTGTCATTTACATGATGCATTTGTCACTTTGTGGCTAACATTGGGTGTGATGTCCTTCATATGTTTGATCTATCTTAGCATATTGCATTCCTCTTGGTGGCTTGATGCAACACACTACATCCCATAAGTTGTGAATATACTATTCTTTGTTTTCCTCTTGGATACATTATACTGTGTTCCTTAAGTGACTGACCTTGCATAAACTGAACAAGACTCCTTTGAACAATCTTTCACATTACATTTTTGCATTTCTTGGCCACCTTGCATAACACAACTTGCATGCCTGTAGTGTCGTATTGTTTAAAGCTTAACATTTACATTTCCTTTTGCTTTGTGGTGCCTTGTTAAGGTTATCAAGTGGTATAGCTTTAACATGGTTGAGCGGGAAGCCCACCTAGTGGCATGACTTTTCCCCATAGCCACTTTTGTGTTTTGTGAGTGCATACCAACTAGCGTATGTATCTTACTTTTTGGGCTTTCCTGCCCATGGATTAATAGTTCGTGGCCTTAGTGAGAGTATCAGTTGGACATCTCACCTCATATAGACAACTAGTTTTGTAGCCTAGAGTTAGTATACACATTTTATTTTCAAACAATCCCAGCCTAGATCTCTTTTCACAACTAGTTGGATTGATGATCAAAGCTGCATCTAATTCATTTCAACACTTGTGCATTCCTTTGTCCTTATGTTTATTTTTCCATGGGATCTTCATCCCAGGGGCTTGATCATCCCTCTTGATTGTTGTATTCCATCTTGCTAACATAAGTGCATTTGAACCCTCCCTCGATGTTCATGGCTACTTTAGTGTGAGCTTGAAGTAGGTTCATCCTCTCACTAAGAATGGGGGAGCTAAATGTGTGTATAAAATGACCCTTTTTTCATTTCATGGCCTTTTAGTTCTTGTTTCATAGTGTTGAGACTATGTGGCTATAATTTTATGTTGTGGCATGGCTTGAACATGCTTATTTAGGTGCTAAAACTCAAAGAATGACATCTTGTGAAGGTGTTGTGAAGTGTTGTAAGACATTTCCACATTCTTCTAGACTCTATTTAATATAATTTACCTAAAAAACACCTTTTTTCTCATCAATAAGTCCTCTATTGAAGTGTTATAAAGTCTTGTAACAAGCCTTCATGCTTTTCTAGGCACATCTTCACTATTTACAACTTTCTCATGCATTATTTTGTCTTTTTATACTCTCATGTGACTTAATTAAGTGTATTTTTGCATATTACCCTGACAAACAACATTAAATACAACATTATTCTTGACACTTTTTTTAGGTCTAGGTGGGACCCATTTGCTATATGGTGGTGAATGAGTCCCCTTTCAAATTTAAAATATTTTAAATTTTTCTTCAGTTTTATTAAAAACACTTGATTTCCAGTCTAGGATGAAATTATGAATGGATGTAAAGGCTAGAATTGTATATAATGAGTGATTTTCATCTCATTTTTAAACTACATTCATCGAATTCACTCATCCACCTATGAATTAGCTTCAATTTATTTTAGATCAACAATAAAAAGCACTTTCAAGCACTTTGGTTATGACATTACTTCATAAATACAAGATCAAGAGTTAAGTGAATTGATATTATTTGAATGTTATTACTTTATCTTTCTCTTGCATTTAATTATCTTTTCAAGGGTTTAATCACCAAAAGTGGGGCTTGACCAAGGAAAACCCCTATTCACTAACATTAATCATTTTTCCCCTTTTACTTGTGTATTTGCAGCCTTTTGTTTGTAGATTTGATAGTTTATAAGGTGTTGAAGATTTATTTTCATGTCAACTAGGTAATTCAAGTAAACATAAGTCAAATTCAAGGTTGGAGAAGGTTATTTGTCTATTTTTTTGTAGATTTGACTTCGGCAACCTAACAAGTAGACATTTCTAGATCTAGTGTTGCACAGTTGTCTCCTAGATTTTTAGAAATTTGGGAGAAGAATTATTTTCAACCAGTGGTGAATGAATCCTGCCTTAGGACTAGAAACTTGGAATTTTTTATATTTTAGATCCCGACAGACAAAAATTAGCTTTCGATAGTTTTTCATTAGTATGAGGAATGATTTGCCACCCTGGGTGAATGAGTCCCACTGTGAAAAATCAGTAAAATTCATCAGTATTCCAAACACTCTAGAAAAATCATATTTCATCTAGGTGCACTTAGATTTACCCATGTACCTTTTGTTTTGCATAATTTCTTCATTTTCATAGTTGTTTGCATATAACAATGTGTTTTCAAACATAGTCTAAATTGCACTTTTGTATTCATTTTAGTTCATTTTAATCAATCAATTGCATTTAGTTAAGTTCATTTAAATCATATTACATAGCACACATCCTAATTTGAGTGTTACATAAGTATTTTAGGCCTAGATCTCTCTCCTTTTAGGTGAAAAACCCTAGTAGTGTAAGAGCAAGCATCTTGGTTCCCAAAATCTATGTCACAAAAAAATGTTTGGTGCTTCCCATGTAGTGATAGTCATATGCCCCAAAATTGTCTAAGGGGAAATATGCAGTAGAGGGTAGTAGAACAAAGAAGGAAGGGAACACCGCCAAATGTGGATGAATACGAATCATCCAAAATGGAAAATGCTCATTTTAGAGCACAAACACAAGGAATGTCTCTAGAGCAAGAGCTAGACATTATTCCCAACCAAGCTCTTTTTCATGGTTAGAAGTGGAAGAGGTAGTGTTCACAAATGAAACTTCAATGAATGGTGTTGCAAAAGTGTAGCTAGATTACAACACATGATGAAAGAGAAGGCTCACAGGGGAGCACATACAACAAGCTTTTCCATAGCCACATCAATCATTCTCGTAGTAAAAGAAATCCTTGTCACCCATCGTTCGACCTTTCTAGTAGCCACATAACACACCATTGGTAGAGAAAGAGATGAGAAAAAAGCCAATCCTAGTCACGCCAAAACTTTTTTCTTTCAAAAATGAGAGAAATACCATCATTTAAGCCCATGGCCCAAATAGTTGAGACTCTTAATGTGGTGGAGTGGTTGAAGAAGGAACCCACCCATGTGTCATTCTGGGATGTCATATCAATTCCCTAACAAAAAATTCTACTTCAAGAAGCGTTAAAGGAAGAAGAACAAAGCCCACAAGTGGATGCAACTCAGTCGTGCCATCAAAGTGGAGACAATAGATCCATGCAGCCCGCTCAGGCTCTAAGAGCAACAACTTATGAAAATGATGTAGGAAACACAAAAGAGAAAGAGGTAAGTAGAACAGAGCTCGCATGATTTTTTTTAACACTTATAGTGGGAGATAAGCTTTTGCATAATAATATGATTGATTTGGGGGCTAGCACAACTGTTATTTCAAAATAAGTGGTGGATGCTTTGAATCTTAAGTATGAGCCCCTTAAAAAGGGAATCATGCAATTGGATGAGAAGAAGGTTCCAACCATTGGTTGGATAAAGGATATGTCTCTGACCCTTTTATCCTACCCAAGCCAAAAAGTCACACAAGAAGTAGTAGTGATAGATATGTCTCTGGTCTTTAGAATGTGTCTTTCAAGATATTTCATTGTAAAGCTTGGAAAATATTTGGTGCTTGGCTAGTCCCACCTGATTTTGAGAACTAGGCATGGGGTAAAGATGAAGATTATGTTTGAATCCTTACACCAAACATATTGCAGGGGATACAAATCTATGCTTTGGGGTGGCACATACCTCTATCTCCCAACAAGAGAGATATTGTGTAGAAATGCTAGAAGATGAAGAAGTTGTGACTCCTGAGGAAGAAGTGTTGCTTAATTAGTTCATTGACCCTGACCGATTCAGTAACTACCATGTGACAGGGCTAGAAACCTATATGATTTTTGACGATGATCAAATATATTTGAAACTAATGAAATGCCAAGATGACTCTGATGATCCAGATGATAATTGTTTATCGACATTATATTTTGATGGTGCCAAATGCAAAGCTGGTTCTAGAGTGGATGTTCGATTAGTGACTCCAACATGATTAGAAATCCCTGAGACCTACTCTTTTTATTTCTCATGCTATAATAATGACACTAAATATGAAGCCTTGGTTCATAGGTTGGTTCTAGCATAACAGATAGGCACAAGAAGGATACAAGCTTTTGGAGATTCAAAACTAGTGGTGAGCTAGATCAATGGGAAAGAAACTATCGAAAATACAAGAATGAGAGCTTACAAACATAGCCTAGTATGGGATCTCATTGAGAGATTCAAAGCTTTCAACATACAAGTGACTCCCTGATCACAAATTAGTATTGCTGGTGGGATGGTTCTTGTCTATCCACAATTTGAACTAGCTTCTGACTCAACAGAGCAGAGCACAACTCAAGTCATTGTCCGACCATCAATTCCTAAAGATGATCAAAAGTGGCAAGTTTTGGGGAGTGACATTCAAATTGTTTCTTTCATATAGAAATTAGGGATGGATCTTCTCGAAGATCCAAGGAATGGAGAGAAAAGATATTTTGCAGATTCAAGGGATCATAAAGAAGTTGGTCAATGTCGAAAGTAACAAAAAATTGAATGTTGTAAGGAAAGTCCCTTGTGAGGACAAGAGAAGGCTAAAGGATCTATGCTTTAGGTATGACCTAGGCATAATTCAACATACCATTGACCTGGCAGAAGGATCCAAGCTAGTCAACTCAAATGTTGAAGCTTTGATGGTGTAGGAGCTCACCAAGTGGATTGAACCAAAGATCATATGCCATTTCAAACATTCTACCAGAGCATTTAAATTGGTCCCATTTTGGAAAAGGAAAGGAGATATCTAGATTTGTGTTGATTCTTGGGACTTAAGGACTTCTCTAAAAGACCATTACTCTTTGCCACTAATGGAGAAAATTTTACAGATGGTAGCCGGATCCAAAATGTCCTCCTTGATGGATCGTTTCTCAAGATGCAATCAAGTCTATGTGGAGGAATCAGATCAACATGGGGTGATGTTTACCACTAAGAGGGGAATGTCTACATATTCAAAAATGTCATTCAAACTCTCTGATACTAGTGCAAATTTTCAACGGGCAATGAATATTGATTCAAAAGGATTGATCAACTAGATTATCCTCATATATCAGGGTGACCTAACAATCTTTTCTAGATCAAAAAATGATCATTTCGATCATTTAGAGATGGTTTTCTAGAAATACCAATGACTTGAGATTTCTTTCAACCTAGAAAAATATGTCTTCAGAGTACCTCAAAGAAAGCTTCTTGGCTTTATAGTACCAAAGGAGGGAATAGCAATAGATTTCAAAAAGTTTCGAATGACAAAGGGGTTGCAGTCTTTCATGGGGAAGATCAATTTTGTCAGTAGATTCATATCGTATTTCGCCAGTATCAGGTGATCAATCCCCATGATGCTTAAGGAGAACTCACCTTTCAAGTGGACTTCCAAGGGTGCAACAACTCTCAAGCAACTAAAGATGGTTCTCTCTAAAGCCCTGACATTGATTAGCCTAGACTTTTTTGAAGGTTTTCTACTATATGAGTATAATGGCCAACATAATATAGCTTCCATGTTCACTCATAAATACAAGGAAGATAATGAGGAGTATCCTAGTACATTCTATTCAATGACCTTGAAAGGAATTGAAGCCAGGTATAATTTTTCCAAGATGCAAACCTTTTCCATTATCAATAGCTTAAAAAAATTGTAACACTTAATGTTGGCCAACAAGATCACTATCCTTTCAGTACATCCCAGTGTACAGGAATATGTCACAAAAGGTATGTCAGGTTTTGTTATCAGATACACAATTTTCCTAAAAGATTCATTAAATTATTACCCACAAGGGAATGGGTTAGCAGATTCCACCAACAAAAACCTAACTAGGTTAACCCAACATATTGGATCAGAATGACAAAGAGATTGGCACAAGCATTTGTGATCTGCTCTGTGGGCCAACCAAATTACCCCCAAGAAGATTTTGAAGACCTCCCCTTATGAGATAGTGTACAAAAAGGAGGTAGTGATACCCATTTCGATAGAAATTCCTGCTTTACAACTATTGAAAGCCTTGAGGTTAGAAGAAAATGGGATAGTGGAAGTACAGTTGGTAGAACCCCCAAGCTAGAGGAAGGCAGAGAAAAAGCTCATTGATTTGTGACCATGCCATTATAGACAGTCAAGTGATAGTACAACAAAAGGACTTCCAACCCAAAATTCAAAGGGAGATTAGTGTTAAAGTACAATGAAAATACTGCAAAACCTGGGCAACACACAAAATTTGAAGCACTGCGGAATGGACCTTTCTGAATCAGTGCATGCAAAGGAAAGAACATGTACGAACTCAAAGATATGGAATGAAACACTTTGGGTATACTAGTGAATGGTATTTATTTGAATATTTTCCATTAAAATGCACAGTTCTTTAAATTTTTTAGAGTTATTTAACATATGTAAAATTTTTGTAAATATTTCAAAAAAAATTAGAATAAAAGTAGCCAAGAAGAACACTAAAGAAACAAAAGCTATATTGTATTAAATTCTTTGGGAATTTACAATATAATGCATGACCTAAGGCTTAGTTTTGAACATGAAGTTCTCTCAAGAAAAACCCAAAAGAAGTAGTGAGAAAAAAGAAGCAAAAGGGAGGAAATGAGTGAAAAATAGTAAAGATAAGCCTCCAACCATTGTAATCAAAGGAGAGGGCTCATTACCAAGTTCTTCTTTTTTGGTGTTTTTATCTCTCAGGGTACAAAAAAGAGGGTGGATATATAACACACGTGGACAACACAATGTAGACCTAAGGTCTACTCACCATGAATCTATACTAGAAAGCCGAAGTGCTTCTTCTAGGTGATCCCTGGAACCTGCTCCACACTATACTCCCACAGAAAAAAAGTGGCCATTGGTTGAGAAGAGTAGTTGTGCATCTCAATGTCCATAGTGTGGAAGTCAGAGAGAAGGGGAAACTAGGGTACATCTACTCCAAAGTCCATGTACCTATGGATTTTCATAGCACTCAAAATACCAATGATGGGGATGGCCACTCGCACTAGCTCACCAAGCCCTTCCATTAAAGAAGTGTCAAACATCTTGCGAAACAATTCAATTATCAAAGGCTTGGACACATTCAGGTCTAGCAAAGAGGCCACGAAGTGGGAAAGCATGTTTTAGTTGCTCCAAAGTTGGTTCTTATTGGTGATGAAGTCTGTGCTGACTACCCACTTGAACACTACCATGACAAGAGGGTCAAATTTCTTCACCAAGTGCTTGATTCGGTCATTGGCGACCTCTCCTACAAAGCACTATTGCAGCCTTCATGGAAGGAGCTGAATGGGGGTACCTAGGCCAACAGACATTTTGATAAAGCAACAAATTATGGTAGAATGGGAATAAGTAGAAGGCTAGCTAACTTAAGAGACTATATCTTCTAGTGAATATTGCAAAAGGTGGAATTGCTATATATAGAAAAGGTGAACCAAAAACAAAACCAATAGAATGTCTATTTTTTGTCAGATTCCAACAAAAGGTTTTATGGAAGAACTGAGCAAGGTAGATAAATCTTATGGAGGATCTGATCAAGAGCCCTGAGAAATAAATTTAGGAATTGGGAGTAAGTGCTCTCATATGCCCATTGTTGACATGTGTCCTTTGCTATCATCAATGTTAGCCAACCTACTAATGAGAAAATAAATGGATTAATGTGCTAAGCTCTGAAAAATTAATGGTCACATATTTTTAGGAGTACCTTACATCACCACAATATGTCTCATATGATGAAAATCATGCTTTCCAATCCAACAAGTTTATTTGTAAAAGAGGTGGCACAGGGAATGTACTAATTCCATCCTCATGGCATTTTTGGTATTCTCGAGGGATACAAATCTCTAATCCACATGTATCACCTTGGTAGTACCATTTAATGGACCAATAGTAATGGCGTAGTCTTAACTACATGCATGAGTAAGAGAATTAATTGCACCCAAAGGTAGATTTCTCTAAAAAAGTAAAATGAAAGTAGTTGTTGTCCCTAAAGAAGCTCTCTGCAACTTTCTTATATAGTCATGGTGGAAGCGTCGACCTCTGGTAGATAGGTTGGAGCTTCAAACAGAATACCTAACTACACTGATGCTTTTTGGTAAAACTCATTTGCCAACACTCCAGCAGTAGAAGAATGAACATTTGAGCACTACAGGAAGGTCCAACCTAATAAATACATCCAAAGAGAGGCTGTACAAGACATCACTGACAATGTTTTCAACCCTAAGTTGTTGGAAAACCCTAAAAATGTTAGGGAAGGTTCATTTCAGAGGATGCTAGAGCATGAAATATCAGAGGGTTTTGTGTTTTAGCTCTGGAATAATGGTCTACCAAATTTTATGCTACCTACTGTGCATCTGTGCCCAAAGCTAGTTGATGCATGTGCCAAAAGGTTTAACACAAATGAAAAGGCCATACAGAGTCATGCGGTCAAGATTACAATTTTGACCAAGGCTATAGGAGATATACTATGTATCCCTACGAGATGGGGTGTTGAGCTTTTCAACGAAGAACATATGGATGCCCTAGTAGAAGACATGTTCGAGCAAATAAATTTTTATGAATATGAGACCAAGGAAAGGCCACAAAGAGGGCAGTTTTCATTGGCCTCTTTTTCCCAAGAAATTTAAGAAGGATACTATTGATGTGTTTTTTATCCACTTTTCAACACAGGCAGTGCATAGGTGTACTACCTCTCTTGAAAGACAATCTTCCACAATCAGATTGTAGAACACTATCCTAAGGTCTCTAATGTTAGGTCTTGACAATGCTTGGAATATCTCAGTTGCTTTATGTGATTTGCTGGAATCACAAGGTGGTCTTCTAGATGAGTTACAAAGCATCGAATTTAGGTTTGCAAATGTAGTGTCAAAGTGCTGAAAGTGAATTAACAGTGGCTATCCACTCAAAACAACAAGCTAAAACTCTTCAAGTTCATCTGATTTAGCTTCATGGTGATGCTTTGGGTCCTACTCTAACCAAGGATTAGAAAAAACAGCAAAAAGAGAAGGGTTAATAAAGCTATTCTAATCCTAAGCTATGAATGAACAGTAACAATGGCGCCTGCTAAAGTAGATAGACTTCCTAAACTGAGTTTTGCTTGACCAAGAGAAACCTACAACTACACAAAACTAGTGCAATCTTCTAAGGACTACAAATTTTCACATCACATACACACATCATGTATATGCAATCGAACTAAGTTGCAGAAATAAAGGAAAGAGGCTCAGACTAGCTTTGTAAAGTGATTCATCATCAATGAACGACAAAAAGCATGAGCTAGAAGTTCATCAAATATTATAACAGCAACACCATCATGATAGCCATTCAAGAAACTAATACTAAAACTAATATGGAAGTAGAACCATGCATGCAAGATGAGAAAAATCAAAGAGAACATTCATAAACTCATGCAATGCTATCTTCTATTGCTGTAAAATTCTTTTTACAACAGCTCTTCAACCCTTAC
>VDFB02091077.1:0-14909 GCA_007258455.2 Sequoia sempervirens
ATCCATATCTCAACCTCCATCTTCACAAAATAATGCTATCACCTCCATCCCTAGTCCAGACTTACCATCTCATTATCCTCTAAACCATATCCCAATCCATAAACCTAATCCTCCTATCCATGATCCCAATTATTTTGATCCCCCATCCATGTATTATCTCAATCCACCATCCACATCCTCCTATCTTAATCCACTGTCCACATCCTCCTATCTTAATACATCATCCACATATTCGTATCTCACTTCACCATCCACACCCTCCTACCTTAATCAACCATCCATAGTCTCCTATCTCTATCGACCATGCATGCCCTCCTATATCACTCCATTTTCTACTCTGTCATATCTTAATCCTCCCTCCAATCTATCATACCTTTATCCTCCATCTAATTTGATCCCCCAACCAATCCTAATCCTCCACCCACACTTAGTCATCCATCCCATCCCATTCCTCCATCTAATCCTAATCCACCAAACCATAATCCTAGTCCTCCATCCATTCATAATCTTTCATCTATTACCATCACCCAATCTAAGCCTAGAATACACAAGTATCTCCTTCCAGATGTCATCCAATGACTCATGACAAAGAAGACATGCCCAAATCCACATCTTGATGTTGTGGAACCATGCCACCCCACTCCACCATGTATGATCACTAGTGATGAGACCCTTCTTCATCCCAAACCTATCATTCTTCTTACCACTACTAGTACAACCAAAATCATTAAAACCATCAAACCCACCAAATCCATTGAATCCCCACCTTCTACTCCAAGAGCCACCCTACCCATCAAAGACACCCAAATGCAATCCACTTCTCCTACTCCTAGTACCACCAAAATCTACTCCCATGAACTTCATGAATCCCCCATCCTTCCATCCACCCCATTCAAGGATTCCATCCAACATTCCTCTTCCCCCACACCATCTACACCCATTGAAAATTTCCAAGAGATTGTTCCAAATGAAGATCTTACCATCCCATCTAGTCCACCTCAAGATCATAGTCCCTCATCCACTTCATCCCATGATCCCCTTGTCACTCAAGATCCAATCACTCCATCTCATGATCCCTTATCACCCACTACCCCAAATCAAGATCCTACCATTACACCTAATCTCCCTCATGATTCCTTATCACCTCCTCCTCCAAATCAAGATCCTTCCATCCCATCATCTCCATCTCATGATCCTTTATCACCACCTCCATATCTCCTTTATCCTCTTACATTCATCCATGGTGATTCTCTTGTAGAAGAAGAAAAAATCATATACACCACCCATCCTCCTCCACCTAATAATGGGCTTGCATCATGCTTCTAAAATAACAAGCATTCTGCCATAAATCAAATGCTCAAGATCATGAACTATCAAGGAAAAGGCTTAGGCCTTCATGAGCAAGGTATTTTAGAGCCCATCCATGTCAAATAAAATCCACGTGTACAAGGTCTTGGCTATATATCTCAAGACTCACAATCCAAAAATGTTGGTACAACCTTTGTACATCCTAAGCGAACCTACTCCAAAAGATTAATAGGCTCTTCCCATCACTCCACCAAACCATTTGTTTCCATCCCCCCTCCTACATCATATCACCTCAAAAAAACCATCCATATTCCTCCTTCATCCTCCAAATCCATCTTGGGTCTTTATTTCCCTCCATCCTCTAACACCCATCCTCCATCTACTATGTCTATTTTGGGTTCTTATATCCCTCCATCCACCATCACATATCCTCCATATACTAAGTCCATTTTAGTACCTTATATCCAAAAATCACTTCCTCCATCTCATCCTATTCATCCCCTCATCCATCAATCACCTATCCCTATCACCCATCATAAACATCCTACACTCATATTCCCTAATCAAGATCAACAAAGGAACACAACTATGTATCCTCCATCCACACATCATCCATATCCTCATACTTATCCCATTGTTATTAAAAGCGCTTTGGATACAAAAGTAAATTGCATAAATCCAAACATCCACATGAATCTAGAGATCACAATGTCTCCTCAAAAAGACATGTTGAAGAAAATAAATATTTGATACACAATCCAAATCAAACACAAAGGTCACAAAGTTCCATCAAAGAAAACATTGAAACCATGTGGATCCCAAAGAAAAAGGATGCAATTCCTTCAAATGAAACAACCATAATAACATCCAAAGTTTCTAATCCAAAAGCTAATCATACACATCCTCCATCTCCTAAATCTATTTTGGTTCCTTATATCCCAAAATTTACTATCCCTACTTCACCATCCCAATCCTCCACCCAATAATCCTCCTATCATTCCACATCCCTCACCATATGTGCTAATGTTGATCCTAAAAACATTCCCCCATCACACATCTACCCCATCATTCCATCCATGCACTTTCCAACATCCCATCCATTATCCCACATATTTCCCCCATCAAATATCTTTAATCCATTTTCTTGCATAATCCATCCATTCTAAGGTTGTACCAACATCCAATAGTCATTTTGCACATGGGCTCATATTACCTCGTATGGAAATTGATGCTTGAGTTCTTCATCCATCCACTTATCACATATCTTCCAAATCCGTTTATCCACATCCCTATCCACATCCATCTCCATCCACCCATTATTGAAAAATCCAAAAAACCAAAAAAATCCCCATAAAGTCAAAAAAACAAAAAGAAAGCAAAAAAGAAGTATAGAGAAAAAAATTCGTCCAATGGTGAAAACTTGGAAAACAAGAGCCTTGGATAAGTACAATGTTGATAACATGGAAAATAGCCATCATGTGTAAATCTCCCATCCAATTTACTTCCACACTTGGGGGAAACTTCACCCCTTTTCTCCATCTCCTACATCCAACCTATGCACCTATCCTACCTATCATATCCCATTTATCCCAATATATCCATCTTCCTTGGGGTATTGATCAACATAGGGAAAAATATATATATGTACACACATGTTTTAGATACCTCTTGGCATATATTCCCCCCATCCACACAATATCATATTCCTTGTCCACCCATCCTACTATCATCCATCTCCTTTATCTATCCATCATTCTACAATTCATCTCCTTTAATTATCTAGTCCTTCTCCTATCTATCATCCCTCTTTCCTCATCACAACTGGCATATTTAGAGTGGGGCATTTGCTTCCTTTGTGACATGGTCCTTGGCGATTTCATTCTATACCATTCATCCATCAAAAAAACCCTTCCACCTCCCCATGCTTATCTTCCCACCCATCCATCCAAACGATAATCCCTTCCATCTCACCATCCTTATCTTCCCATCCCTCCATCCACAAAAAAAAACCCTTCCATCTTCCCATCCATCCATCCACTAATCCTTTTCTTCTTTCTAAATCCTTATCTTCCCATCTATCCATCTAGTAACCTCTTCCATATCCAAATCCTTATCCCTTATCCATCCATCCTATCATCTTTCCATTTCCCCATCTTTATCCATCCATCCCTTTATCTCTATTTTCATTCCATCTCATAATCCCTTGTCATTGGTATCTAGCTATAGGCTACCCCCATGCAATCTGATGCCATATATCTCATTGTCATCACTCCCACCTGTTTCACCCATCTTGTTAATATCCTATCACTTTGCATCACTCATTTTTCCACTGTATGAACCTCCCAATTCATCTTTTGATGATTTCAATAACTATCCCATCATCGAGCTTCGCATAATCCACATCTTATTCATATCGACCATCTTGTCCACAAGGTCATTCTTGTGTCCTCATATAGGTTTCATCATTGTATCTATTTATTGTTAGGTCTTGCATCGTCCTTTATCCATAGTTTATTTTTTTATTGAACTACGTTGTCTCTGTGCTTTCACATAGGAAAGACCATATTTGATGAGCCCTTGAGGCACTAGGTTTTCTTTTAGGGTTTGTCCTTGTCTTTGTCATGTTATCAAGAGTGTCCCTATCTTACTGGAAATAACAAACAAAATCCATTAGCCCCTAGCAGTCCCAATCAATTTCAGTTATCTTGAGTCATGTCGACCCTATGATCTACTCCACCCATCTTCGATCTTAGTAGGATGTATCCTTCCTGACATCCGACTATGTCAATCCCATCCACCTATCATCCTCATGGAAAAGGATATTTGATATTTATTGAGATTTCTTGGTGCTTTTTCATTTTGCTTATCTTTTTAGTTTCCTACTATACTTACTCAAGGTCACCATGATCCATCATATCATGGTGTGCTTTGATAGGTAGAAATAGGGGCATATCTTTATTTTGTGTGTGATCATGTTTTCTTGGATGTCTTGCATAGTACCCACCAAGATCCTTGTGGTCTGGTGTTACGCTAGGGAAACCTTTGTGTCTGTGGTTTTCCAACATTGTCCCTAACAAAGCTCCAGTGACTTTGGGATGTTGGACTAGCCTTTTTTTTGTTGCATCTGTCTCATGCATGTGATATAAAGTCACCTTGATTCCTCATACCCTGGTGCATAGTATCTCATGCTATATCAAATTTAGTGCTCACTACATGGCGACATAATGAATAACAATCCAAATTTCTTGATTTGGTCACTCTCCTTTCATCTCCCCATCTTCCATCCTACCATCTATCATTTTCCTCTATCATTTTCATCCCCATTCATATCATTTTCTATCCTAATCATTGGATTTTTGCTATACAAGTGAGTTTTCTCCGTCCATTTCCTTATCATTTATTCATCCTTCCATCTTTTCCATCATCTCATTGTCATTTTAGTTGTTTAGAATAATATAGGTTTGTTATTCTAAGCATATTTTCATTAATCCTCATCATTTCATCATCTCTTTAATCTTCTTGGGATAATATATATTTTTTATACTAAGCATATTTTCCTCCATCATCTTCATTCATTTCAGCAATCTCACATTTCAATCCAATCCTAATCCATTCAATCTAGGACAAATCATCTAATTACATCTTTGGTCTTGTTCCTATCCATGCTTCAAGCCTTGATCTCATCATCATAATCATCATCGGGATGTATCCTTCCCTCTCATTTTGCATTGTTTTAGGATATACCATTCCTCATCAACAACACTCTCATTCTCATCATCAAGATGTATCCTTGTACATCTTTATGTTGTTTTAGGATATATCATTCCCTCATCAACAACAATCTCATTGTCATCATCAAGATGTATACTTTCCTATCCTTGTGATGTTTCAGGATATATCATTCCCTCATCAACAACACTCTCATCATAATCATTAGGATGTATCCTTGCATATCCTTGTGTTGTTTCAGGATATATCATTCCCTCATCAACAACACTCTCATAATAATCATTGGGATGTATCCTTGTAGAATAGTTTGGATAACTGAGAGGGGGCGGTGAATTAGTTATTATAAAACAATTTTCTTGACTTTAATTAATTCAGAGAAAACTTAAATCAATTAGATAATAATCTAACAGATATGAACATGAAAGAACATAAGAACACCATTCACAAAGAACACCAAAATTTACGTGGAAACCCAAGAAGGGATAAATCACAGAGAATGCTAATTCTCAATTTTAAAACACTGGTTAAGGTGATTTTTACAAAGGGCTCACTGCCAAGTTGCTCACTGCAGGTAAGGCTCACTACTGGTGGGCTCACTGCTCGACTATTATAGCCAAATATAAAAATGCTCACTACCAAAAAGATAAAGGTTCACTGCCTATAGAAAAAGGGCTCAATTCCAATAGAAAATGGCTCACTACTAGAAGAATGATGAAAGGAAATCCACCACTAAAATAACTGTTATCAACAATGACACCATATATAATCTCATTGTCTGTTGCTTCTGATCATATACTTTCACATATTTCACAATGTCTATATTTTTGCATTCATCACACTTCCTTTCATCTAACAAAATCAACTTTTACTTATATACTATTCCATGCTTCCATAAACTCCTAAGTCAACCAAACACAATGTCTTCATAATCTCTTAAGTCAGCCAAATACAATTTTAATTAGGTCACCAAAAAACATTCATGTGGTGGAGAGGAATGAAACATGGACCAATCAAAACCTCCTTGATCAAATAAACATGCCACCATGATATCTAGAAATAGAATATACACATTACAATGCAGATAATATTTTGGGGCACATTATTCAATTTTTAGATTGGTTCAGACCCATAAGTGTGTGTCTCATTATGTTGAAAAATGAATGGAACCAAGACAACCACGACCAAAGATAGATTATCATATAACAGGATTTGGAGCATGCCAATCCGGATCACCAAAGAATTAGAATCAATCAACCAAGATATGTTGACATCAATGACAACCATTAATGACAACAATCAACAACATCACATTCCAAAAATCTCCCCCTTTGTCATTGATGGCAACATATAGATCAACAAAAAACCATTAACAACAAACAAAACAACTCAAATATCAACATCTTCTTGTCTTCTTTTCTTCTCCCCAGGTTTGACATTAAGGACAAAGGGAAAAAACTCCCCTTGAAAAACTTACTCTGCTCCCCCTATGAGGAAGCCTCCCAACATTGATCCAGATAAGAGTGAAAATGTAATATCTTAGACCAATGCACATCTTGGTGCACATTATTATAGATTAGGAGGGGGAAAAACCCCTAACTTCTGCCGGAGATACTCAAAAGTATCTTTGCTCAACAGTTTTGTGAAAATGCATTCAATCTACTCTTTTGTAGGCACATATTCAAGTCTGACCTCATTTTCCAATACCTTCTCCCTCAAGAAATGATATCTAATGGATATATGTCTCATTTTGGAGTGTTGTACTGGATTCTTGGAAATGTTTATTGCACTGGTATTATCACACATAATTGAAATCGGTTCATCAAATGATATGCCAGTGTCCTTCAACATTTGTTCAATCCACAATACTTGAGTGCAATAGGAGGATGTTGCAATGTATTCAAATTCATTAGTAGATAGAGATACAAAATATTATTTCTTACTTGATCAAGCAACCAACTAGGAGCCAAGGAAATATGCTCCACCACTTGTGCTCTACTTGTTATTGATACATCCAACCCAATCAACATCAATATAAGCTATCAAAGGGAAATTAGAGTCCTTTGTATACCATAACCCCATATCTTCTATATCCTTCAAATATCTAAAGATCCTTTTTACTGCAACAACATGTGATTCCTTTGGTTTTTGCTGAAATCTAGCTGCTAAAAAAACAACATACATAATGTTTGGTCTGGTAGTAGTCAAATATAACAATCCTCCAATCATTGAATTATACATACTTGCATCAACTTTAGGTGAATCATCTTCTTTTGTCAACTTGAATCCAGTAACAATTGGTGTACAAACCAGTTTGGAGTTCTCCAACTAAAACTTCTTCAATAATTCTTTGGTATACTTGGACTGAGAGATGAAAATTACTTTGTTTTTTTGATTTACTTGTAGTCCAAGGAAGAAATTTAACTCACCTATCATAGACATTTGAAATTATTTCTTCATTTCATCTACAAATTTTTTGCTCATATCATCATTTCGTCCAAAAATTATGTCATCAACATAGACCACAACAATCAACATTTGATATGAGTGAATTCTATAGTATAAATTACTGTTAGCAAATCCCTTTTGAAATCCTTGTCCAACTAGATACTTATCTAATCTGCCATACCAGGCTCTAGGTACCTGCTTCAACCCGTATAAAGCTTTCTTGAACCTGCAAATAGCATCTGGGTCACTTCCAGGCTTGAATCCCTTCGGTTTCTCAATGTTGACTTCTTCCTTCAATTCTCCATTCAAGAATACAAATTTTACATCCATTTGATAGACTTTGAAATCCTTAAAAGTTGCAAAAGCTAGGAATATTTGGATTGCTTCCATCCGAGCAACATAGGCATATGTTTCTTCAAAGTCAATACCTTCGACCTGAGTGTAACCTTTGAAAACCAATCTTTCCTTGTTTCTCATTACCTTTCCATTTTTGTCCAACTTGTTCTGGAATACCCACTTTGTTTCAATTACATTTTTGTCTGTCGGTTTGGGCACAAGTTCCCAAGTCTGATTTTTCTCTGTCTGATCAAGCTCTTCTTTCATTTCCTTCACCCAATTTTGATCATTGCATGCTTCTTCCACAATTTTTGGCTCATTCTCCTAGAGTAGACACACTAATAGTTTCTCTTGAGCTACTTTTCTTCTTGTGATGATTCCCTTATTTTTATCTCCAATAATCTAGTTTTCTGAGTGGTTTTTTTGTACATATTTTGGGGTCTTAGTTGTAGTTGTTGGAGCCTTCTTTGTCTCTTCTTCTTTCTTATCCTTATTTTTTTTGTCATCATCTAATTCATATTCAATATGCCTGTTCGTATTTCTTTGAATATCTTCATCTACTTTCACATTCACACTTTCAATCATCTTGTTCAGTCTCTTGTTGTAACACTGGTACACTTTGCTTCTTATAGAGTAACCCAAAAATATTCCTTCATCTGCTCTACTCTCGGACTTTCCAAAATTTTCCTCATCTCTTCAGATGTAGCATTTGCTTCCCAAAAATTTTGAAATATTTTACCGTGGGAGCTCTCCATTACAGCTGATCTCCCAGGATCTAGACAGATTGCAAGCATTTAAATGCTTAACTTTTTACAATGCTTTACAAATATTTCTAAGTTAATTAAATCAAATTACCCAAGGAAATAAATTTAATAAAAGTAATAACAAGGTGATTATAACAGAAATGAAATGAGAGACGAAAAGAGAAAATGAAGAAAGCAAACAGCTGATAACGGAAATTCTGTCAATGTAAAATGCATCACGCTCCTGCCGTCCACTCCAATAGAGAGACCGATCCGATTAACTCCAAAATCGATTACAATGCACCACAATCATTCTCCAAGCACTTCGACAGCGTAACGACGCTCTGATATGCAAGAATGATCTGCAAACTCTTCAACAAGACTCCTCTTCCGTCACTTCAGCATCAGGACTTCATCACCTGAAAAAAACTTGTCCCAACTCTCACCTTACACCCTCCTTTTATACATAAAATTTGCTCAATTTGGCCCTTAACCAAAAGATTTGAAAATATTCCCTTATCTCTCCCAAATACATAAAATCTTCAAAAATCTCCCTATAATAATTTAAAATCTTCTATAATCATTCCAAGCCCTTCTTATTATTCATTTCGGGCTTATTGTTGGTTGGAAGGTTTTTATTTAATCCTTTGAAAAGGATTATAGTTTAAAATTTGGAGGGATTTGTTAATTTTTATAAACCATTCGGTTTCCAACACTTAACAAAATGATTGTATGCCACGTACATACCGAAACCATCGTGTGGCTCAGCGGTGGGTATTAGTTTTGGAAGCCCGGCGGTTCCGGGTTCAAACCCCGGCCGTCGGCTTTTACTCACCGGACTCCAACAAAATCTCAACAAAAGAAACCGATGACTATATATGGTAAATGCAACTGCACATGCTCTATCGGTGAAGACTTCGCCCTGTTCGCGCCGAGGTCTCGGGTTCCAACCCGATAAACAAATTTTTGTTAGAACAACCCGCGACCGACGCGAGCAGGTAGAGAGAAGAGAGGGAGGCGTGGCGTGCTAGACAACTGCCACGTGGCAGAAAACTATTCGCCGACTCCGCTGACTCATCTGCTGACGGGAATGCCACATCCACGCTGACGAGGAGACTAGATGACAAATGTCGAAATGCTACTCGCTGTCGATGACCACTTGTACAATGACCTGTCCGCTGACGTGTCCGCCACTGCGCTGACGTGGATGCTGACTGAGTACTGCGTGATGACGTGGCATGCTGACTGGGCGTACGGACTGCCACGTGTCACTTTGTGATTGGTCCGTACAAATTCCACATGTCACATTTTGATTTGTCCACATCAGATTCCGTACCGCGTGCTGACGTCATCTGTACGGATGATGACGCCATCTCCATGCCCACAAGTCAAACCTAACTTTGACTGGCTGATAACTTCGAGCCTCCGACAGCCTGATTTTCGGGACGAACGAATCGTGTTGCCGGGGACCATCTTTGACGTAGATCTTTCGCTATGACGCTAATTTCTCAAGATTTTTGACGATGCTATTTTTCGCTCGATGCCCGTGATCCTAGTTTAATCGGTTCCGCTATAACTGCGGTAAACGCGACTTTTCGCTTCCGCTCGAAGTTTCGGCTGTGGAACGTAAGACGCCGAAGCTCTTTTCTCGAGCGGTGGATTTCCGGAGAAAAATGAGACACTTCAATTTTCACTAAAATGCCCCACCGGATCAATAGCTCATATGATGTCTTTCCATATTTCATTCGGAATATTATTTTGTTAAGAGTGTAAACTATTGTGTGTATTGCTTCTCTCCAATAGACCTGTGGTAAACTTGCTTCATTGATCATTGTCCTAGCTACTTCTTGAATTGTTCAGTTCATTCTTTCCACTACACCATTCTGCTAAGCTGTTCTATGGGTAGATAGTTGTCTTTTAATGCCATTTTTTTCATAGAATTTTTTGAATTGATCACAAGTAAACTCTCCTCCTTTATCAGATCTTAAACACTTGATTATTCTATCAACTTCATTCTCAACTCTTGCCTTGAAAATATTGAATTTTTCTAAAGCTTTTGATTTTTCTCTTAAAAATGAAACCCAAGTTAATCTGAAATAATCATCTATTAAAAGAATGAAATATCTCCCACCTCGTAAGCTTCTAGTTTTGGTTGGACCACAAAGGTCATTGTGTACAAGGTCCAAAAAACTAGTAGATGATTCTTATTTTCTTCAGAACGTTTCTCTGGTCTACTTTCCTTCTTGACATCCTTTGCAGATAGTGTTGTCTGGTTTGGCCAGTCTTGGAAAATATCTGACTACTCTTGTTGAACTCATCCTTACCAAATTGTCGAAGTTGATGTGACACATCCTCCGATGCCAGAGCCAACTATCATTGGATTGGGAGAATACACATCTCTTTGTAGCTTGTTCAAGTTGATACATATTCCCACATGTTATTTTTCCAGCTACAATAACAGTTATGGATCTCCTCCAAATCTCACAACTATCATCTTGAAATACGACAGTATAGCCATTTTTGCACATCCATCCAACACTCAAAAGATTATGATAAAAACCCTTCACATAGTAAACATTGTCAGTGTTATGCTTTCCATCAAATGTAATAGAACCAATTCCAACAATCTGTGCTATTTTATCATATCCAAATCTAACAAAACCTCCATCATATTTCTCAAGCTTCACAAACTTACTATCAAATAGCCATTCATGTCTTTGTTTCTTTTAACAAATAATGCAGCTTCAATGTTATCATCAGATTTCAAACAAATATTAGAGTTATCAAATCTAGGTTCATCCTTTTCCACAAAAAATAAACAATCCTCATGATTTGGTTCATCATCTAAGATGTTGGCATTCTCATTAACATAATAGGCCTCCTTATTGATCTTTTAAAATTTTTCCCTTGTTCCTTTTTTTGGAAACTTAGTTGCTGAATGAGCAACCTTTCCACATCTAAGACATTTAAGAGGTAACACACCTTTGTACTTGAAGGTACCTTTCTTCAATTTCCTTGTGAAATTTTCTTCCAATTCATCTAAACTTTCATCATCTAGATCTTCTTCTATCTTTGTGGCTTTGAAGGCTATTTTAGATTTCTCATTTTCTTTTCTATTTTTCTCATCTCAAACGTGGTCAACGTGCCAAATAGTTTCTCTCTAGTGAACTTATTCAAATCATAAACTTCCTCAATAGCTAAGATCTTGTCACTATAGCTCTCTGGTAGGGTCATCAAAATTTTCTCCATAACATCTTCATCTATTAGAGTGTCTCCTTGATTTTTGACTTCATTTACTATACTATCAACTCTCTAAAAGTAGCTTGCTATATCCTCACCTTCTTCCATCCTCAAGTTTTCATATCTCCACTTAGCTATCAACTTCTTTGATAATTTGACACTATCATTTCCTTCATAGATTTCTTTCAAAGTTTCCCAAACTTCATAAGCCGTGCCAAATGAAATAAATTTTGTTAACTTAGTCTTAGACAAAGCATGAAAGATTGCATACCTTTCCTTTTCATTATCTTCATAGGCGGGTATGTGCAAGATCACGATGGGCCAAAAAGTGGCTACATGATGGGTATGTGTAGGTTATGTGGTTTACTTAATTTTTAATTCAAAATTGATGAAACTAGTGGTTTTAAAGGAGATTCTTAGATTTCCAAAAATATAAATTATGCCTTTACTTTGAATTTAATAAATAATTACTTTCATTAATTTTCTATTTGAATTATGACTAAATTCCCGGGATTGATAGGTTGATTGAAAACATCTATAGCTTTCTAAACGATATCACATTTTTTTGAACTGAAACATGTGTCACATCTCTATGCTTCGCATATCATAGATTTCAAAACTAAAATTAATGAAGTTTCTTTGACCAAGTTAAGGTATTAGATACAAGGTTTTATATTTTTAAAAGTTGTAATAAAAAAATTTATAATTAATTATTTACTTGGAAAAAAATTATAAAAAAATATGCATTATATTGGGACATGAGTCCTCTACTTATATATATAATCTTATAAAAAAAATTATCACTTTATTGTGGTTAGGGTGGTTAGGTAGACACCTACTTCTTATTTTTCTCCCAAATTTAAGCACGCATTGAAATTTCAATTTTTTCACCAAATAGATTTTTTAAAAATAAGCCTATTAGTTTAGAACTACATTCAATTTGCTACAGATTCTATTCTTACATATTTTTAAAATAATATAGATAACTTTATTCAAGGTTTTACTGGCCATGTAACTCATTTTTTTTGAAATTTTTGCCACGTAAGGGCCCATTTTTTCCATGATGATCCTGCACATACCCAAGCAAAAATCTCATCTGTAGAACTAGGACCAGCTACTGACTCAACATATTTCTTCTTAGCAACTTTCCAAGTCTTGTAGCCTAGAGATATTAGATAGCCTCTCATCTGTACTTTCCAAAAACTATAGTCAGATCCATCAAATACATGAATTGTCAGTTTGTGTGCCATTGGATCTACCCCAAGTGGTTAAACTCTTCTTCAAGGAACCAAAGCTCTAATAACAATTGTAGAACAATCTAGATAATTGAGAGGGGGTGTGAATCAGTTATTATAAAACAATTAAATTTTTTTGACTTTAAATAATTTGGAGCAAACTTAAATCAATCAGATAATAATCTAACAGATATGAACATGAAAGCACATAACAACACCATGCACAAAGAACACCAAAATTTACATGGAAACCCAAGAAGGGAAAAACTATAGAAAATGGTAATTCTCAATTATAAAACACTGGTTAAGGTGATTTTTACAAAGGGTCACTACCAAGTTGCTCACTATAAGTAAGGCTCACTATCAGTGGGCTCACTGCCCGACTATTATAGCCAAATATAAAATGATCACTGCCAAAAAGAGAAAGGCTCACTACCTATAGAAAAAGGGCTCACTGCCAACAGAAAATGACTCACTGCCAAAAGAATGATGAAAGGGAATCCACTGCTGAAATAAGTGTTCCCAATAATGACATCCTGAATAGAATCTTACTATCTGCTACCTCTAGTCATATACTTTCACATACTTCATAGTGTATATATTTTCACATTCATCACACTTCCTTTCATTGAACATAATCATTTTTTACTCATACCATTCCATGCTTCCATAAACTCCTAAGTCAACCAAACACAATGTCTTCATAATCTCTTAAGTCAGCCAAACACAATTTGAATTAGGTCACCACAAAACATTCCCGTAGTGGAGAGAAATGAAACATGGACCAATCAAAACCTCCTTGCTCAAATCAACACGCTACCATGATACCTATAAATAGAATTTACATGTTACAATGCAAATAATATTTTGGGGAACATTAGTCAATTTTTAGATCGGTTCGGACCCATAAGAGTGTGTCTCATTATGTTGCAAAATGAATGGAACGAGGACAAGCACAACCAAAGATAGATCATCACAACAAAACATCAGGAGCACTCCAATCTGGATCATCAAAGCATCATAATCAATCAACCGAGATATGTTGACATCAATGAAAACCATTAATGACAATAATCAATAGCATCACATTCCAAAAATCCTTCCCTAAGGATATATCGTTCCCTCATCAACAATGCTCTCATCATAATCATTGAGATGTATCCTTCCCCACCCTTGTGTTGTTTCGAGATATATCATTCCCTCATCAACAAAACTCTCATCATAATCATCAGGATGCATCCTTCCCTATCCTTATGTTGTTTTGGGATATATCGTTCACTCATCAACGACACTCTCATCATCATCATTGGGATGTATCCTTCCATATACTTGTGTTGTTTTGGGATGTATTATTCTCTCGTCAACCACACCATCATCATCATCATTGGGATGTATCCATCCCTATCCTTTGTTTTGTTTTGAGATATATCATTCCCTCATTGACAACACTCCCATAATTATCATCTGTAGGATGTATTCTTCCCCATCCTTGTGTTGTTTCAGGATTTATCATTCCCTCATCAACAACACTCCATCCACCATTAATCCATCTTGGCTTGTAGCTTTACTAGGCCAAAATCATTATTTATTCTTGAATCCATTTGCGCTTGCTTTCTTGTCATCTTCTCCTTCCATTATCTCTTCCTCCTCCCATCCCATATTCTTTTTATCTTTTTGCATCATCTTCCCCCTCTATCCTTGCATCATCTCATCTATTTCAAGAGCACACCCATGTTCTCTTGAACCCACATGTCCTCTCGAGGGGGAATCCTCGATCCCTAATATTCATTTTCACTTCTCGTAGTCACTCCTTTGAATGATTGGGGCATCTTTCAAAATCTAACCATCTTCTTCTAGGTGCTATGTTTTAATC
>VDFB02091078.1:0-26029 GCA_007258455.2 Sequoia sempervirens
GGTGGGTCAATAACAAAAAATATTCCCCTATGATGAGCGATGATGCCCAGAGCAATGGTTTCCTTAAGCCATTGCAACATAAAAAGATTCCAAGCATGAAACGTGGTCGTCCTCAAGTCAGATGCATCCCCTGTGAATGATGGCAGTGGTCCCAGAAAAACCTTGTGCAGACATGTGTCACTCACCCATGAAGGAAGTTAGAACACGTGGCAATCTGGTAAGGCTCATTGGTCGTTCCTTCTTTCCCTTCGATAGAATCCCTGTAGAGGAGACACGTGGCGGCAAGTCAGGGCCTGTGGTGGATTCCTCCTCTTTGCGATGAAAATCCCCTGCGGTGAAGACACGTGGAGGCAGTCTCTATCACCAATACTGATTGTGGGGTCCGCCAAAAAGTGTACGTGGATGGATGCTACATGGCACACAGACGAGACCCAATAAGGAAGCGATGGGAAGTGACTCTCAAATTCCCATGCTACTGACACATGGAAATATGGCAGGGGTCGGTAGGAGAGCGAAGGAAGAAGTCCTAGCGGAGAGTGCCTTGCGGACACATGGCAGCAGCGGATGAAGCTTTGCAAAAATGGGTCGGGAATATATGTAGTGTGGGCCAAACTTAGCAAAAGAATCCACCTGAAGGGAGCTAGAGGAAATTTATATCCACAACTTTTGGAAACTATCAAAGGAATTTTTGCTTGCGGAACGAGGAACCCAAAAATTTCAAGTTAGCAGACCAGAGCCTTATCCATTGGGTGATGCAATCAAAGCTTGGAGAGAGCGATCTGCAGAGGCAACCAGTTGGCCTCGGATGGCGTCGATATGTCACGCAAATTCTCTTGTGCTCTGTACAGATCGATCATTTATTTGTATGGCAGCATCGTGGATATACCGACCCCAAACTCGAGTTGGAAGAGCAGCCACGCTATCGGGTGAGTGACGCCCTCAATATCCTTTGTAGTAGGGGGTTGACTGAAGCTCTAAAAAATGGATGTGACCTGCTGTTTCTCTCCAATATTCGATGCAATCTGTTCTGCTGTGGCCACCGATTCATCTGAAAGAAACGAGGGTAAGCCCGTCTGAGTTAGCTAGGAGAACCTAGCTCGCATGCTATTCATGGTTTGGTCTAGTGTGACAACACACTTGCTAGCATGGAGGATGGTTGCATGGTAGTGGATGAACCTATTCGCTATTTTGGCAGTAGTTTTCCGGTCCCCCGATCCCTGTGTTTGCTAAGTCCTCATCTAGGACCATGTATAGCTTATCCAACAATTTTTTCGCCTCAGGAACCTTTTCCATGATGGATTGCGGGAATCGCTCAATCACTCCACGAACTTCCCTGCCTAAACTTGTTGCCTCCGCCATGAATTGCAATGTTGGCTGAAGAGTCAAGCAAATGGCCTTAAATTTTTCCCAGTATGAGATATATAATTGTTGAGCCACTGGAAGGAGATCCGACTGGGCAGCAAGGGGTTGGGGAAGACTCTTTAAAAAACTAATCTCAGCATCCCTTGAACTAACATCTTGTGTCAGTTCTGCAATCCTTTTGTCTGCAATAGAGAGTCGCTCTTGCAAGGTCCTCCATTTGGCAAGCCATTTTTCTTTGGCCCAGTTTTTGTTTGTTGATTCCCTCTTGAGGAAAGTCTTCATCTCCTGGACTTCATTCTATAGTTGAGCTTGTCAGTTTTGGAAATCTGTGTCCTTCTGCTGCAACTTTTGCTCTAATTGAGCTCGCTGATGCTCAAATTCCTCATTTTTTCTTTGCATCTCCTGCTCCGCCCGAGCTAACTGGTCCTGCAATTCTTTGTTTTTCTGCCACAGCTTGACGACCAGGTTGGAATCATCAAATTGGAACTTTGCAAGCTCTTCCTGGAGCTTAGCCTGCTCTGCCTTCACTTGCTGTGATAAGCGTGCAAATTCTGCATCCCTTGCCTTGTCCTTTGCCAGTAGGACTTCTATCCTCTCCTTCACATTTTTCTTCTCTTCTTCCTTTTTCTTCAGCTGGTGACCAAACTTGAGGAAGTCGGTGGTCACCACCCACTGTGTCTCTTCCATGAGCTCAATTGTCTTGCGGCTGGGCTATGCTTAGATCGAGTCCCATAGAATACATGTTGTAATCATTGGGCTAGCTGCATCTCTCCCTGTGGTTTGGTGATGATCAGATACATGGTTGCAAAATGCAACGATTGTTGAGCCTCATTGAAAATAGTCTGTACCTTTGGCTCTGCTGAATTTTTAGCATCCTTGGCCTTTTGCTTTTGGATTTTGATAGCCTATACTTGTTTTGTTTTATTGCCCTTCGGAAATTTTTTTTTTGGCGACCTAACGAGTCCACCTACGAAGGGTGCACCGGGAGGAAGAGCGAAAGGGAATGAGAGGGTAGTGGTTACATATGTTTTCTTCTTTGGAAGGGAGACTGTTTGTGGGGAGAATGGGGGAATCCGCTAAAGCCTGGTTTGTGATCCAATGAGAGGGCTAAAGGGAAGCAGTGGCGGTAGTGGAGTCATGACGGATTCCATCTACTGGGCAGACTGAGTCAGGCCTAATACAATAGTAGCAGGAGGGGTATCAAAGGCGGCCGTGGAGGAAAAAGTTGAAGCGATAGAAGATGTGGACTGGGCTCCAATGAAAGGTGGAAAGGTCCATGAAGGAGTCAAGACAAATGGTCTCGCCTAGGAGAACTGAGAAAAACTTCTCGCGACGATTGCTGCAAAAGCGGAAAAAGAAAGGCTAACAATTGAAGTGAGGGGCACCATGGAAACAGTAAAAGAAACTAAAGATTGTGAAGCAAGAGAAGAGGGAGCGAAAGTTACCTACTGTTCAGATGATTGTGATCCCTGGCTCACTGCGGGCTCCTGGCTTGCTGCGAGCTCTTGCGAACTCTCTCTAGAAGCTGCTTCTATGCGCTGCCATTCGATGGGTGGGGAATTGTCCACCTCTATAGCTTCTGACCATTGTTGTGGGGTTGTTCTAGTTATTTTTGCATTCCAGGTGCGAGTCAGTGAGGCCCTCGCACATGATATGTTCACCCGCACATTTGAAGAAACCTTGCTAGGCTACTCTGTCGCCTTTTCTTTCTATTGCACTGGGGTCGTCTGTACTTCTATTTCCTTCTCCTTTCCTTTCCTTGTATATGTTTCAGACTCCTCCAGGTCGATATCTTCATCATTACTTGTGTCAGAATCAGTATGCACGTCGTTCCACAATTTATTGAATCTTTCATCTGTCTCTATGCTCTGATAAGGGGTATCAAGGCATTGAATTTCTTGTTGGTAAATCTAGAAATCCCTAATCCTTCCCTTGCTCCAGTTGAAATTCCTTATCAAATCATTGTGAAAAGTGGCACCGATTTGAAGCTTCTCATTATACTTTGTTGACCGAAAGTAGAACTTAAGCCATGGCAACCTACTATCCTCAGTTGGAATATGAGCTAGGTCCACCAACATATCATCCTAATCCTTCAGTGGGTTCTGCCGCTTCTCCCAGTAAGGTCGGGGGCTGTGCGTTACCTTGACATTTTCATTTGGAAAGTCATTGTCGGGGTTGTAATGCCATTTGTTGGAAATCCATACTAGCCCTAGATAAGCCAACTTTTCCTCTAGCAGCTTATGCGTCCACTTCTTGGCCATAACCACTTTTGTATAGCTCAACAGGAAGATGAAGAATCCTTTCTTCTTGGCTATGCCTTTGCAAAAGGTATATTCAATAATTGATAATTGTCGGAATATTTCGAGGGCCAACACCCAATTTGTGAGACATGCCGGAAGCCGGAATGGTTCCCCGGTAAAGCCACGCCTCTGAATGAATGTGAAATCTTCTCCGAGAAACTAGTCGCATTTTAGAATGAAATTCTACATATACTTTGTCTGGTCTGAGGGAGCTGGTAAAGATCACTATCCTCTCTCAAATCTTGCAGAATCAGAGTCAAGAAATAATCTGAAAATCCATAATAATCATAAGTTGAGGAGAGGAGAGGAGTCCATACCAAAACTGGCCTTCTTCTTTCCTTTCCATCAAATATAAACAACCTCACATGTTTTTTGAAGAAGTCAGGGTTCTGATGCAAAAATATATGGGCGAGGAAAGAAGGAAACCTGAACCTCTGCTGTGTTATGTATTCCCTTATCTAGCTCAACATCTCCCCAACGATGAATTCAACGAAGTCATACCAAAAAAAGGAATGTTGCCTACGCAATTGAAACCCCAGACCCAATTTAAACTCCTGAACATACCTGTCGGTGTCTAGGCCACAAACAAAGGCCATCATTGAGAAGGCATCCTGTAGGTCCACAGGGAAAGCATCGTGTGCCGCCGAAATCTGTGGTGGCTTTTTATGATCTTCCTTGGGCCTTTTGGTTTCTTTGTTATAAAAATCTAGAGAAAAATCTCTGGTTTTCCCTATTTTCTCCCCCTTTGCTGGAGTGAATGACTCCATCTTGTCCATTTTGGAGCTTTGTTCAGCGATACATAACATGTTTTAGATAGCTTCTATGTAGATATTAACTCTTAGCTCCCGAACCTCGATGGTGTTGGTATCCGGGTTGAAATGATTAATGGCCTCGTCGACTAGCTCTGAGCACTATTGCACAAGTGGGACCATATACTATGGAAGTCCGTTGAACCACTGCTTCTATGCAAAATAATTTGGGTCACTATTTTTCGTCATTCTCTCACAGGTCGTCTCCCTAAGAGTTTTAGGGTTCTTTTCGAGGATGGGATCATGAATGTTATCCCATTCCTCCTTTATTTAGCTCTAGTCTCTGTGAGTTTTTTGCTTTTCTGAGGCCCGCGTATTTACCCACTCTAACTTCTCTAGTAACCCAGGCGAAGCATAAGAAACGTCTTCAAAGATATAGGCGATTGGTGTTGCACGCACGGTGTTAAAAAAGCTTTGCGTTGCCTCTCCTTGCGTTTTTGTTTGAGAACTTTCAACCATTTTCCTTTTGCTGTAGATTTTTGCTCTGCTCAAATTTTCTGCAATTCACTTCGGCTCTATCTGTGCTCAAAACTCTTTGCTCTAGGTAGCAGGCTCAAGAAGCTTTCACAATGTTAACTTCTTGCATGCAATACTTAGCTATTTCTTTCTTGGGGTAGCCAACAACGGTTTCCTTTTAGCATTAAATTCGGCATGTACCGCCAACTCTTTTTCTTGTGCGAAATGAATTCCTTGCCATTTTGAAATGACAAGAATTCATAATGACATTTGGTAATGATGTCCTACGACGCGATTTTCTTGGGAAATTGAGCTGACGATTTGAAGACAATTTAGGCTTTTGTATGCTCTGGCAATTAATATCCCAAAAGGAATGATTAAGCCAAAATATGCAATAAGTACTTGAAAAGTTTTGTGTTATGCCTTAGAGTTTGAAAAATGTTTGCAATGCGACACCTCTGCACCTAACCGTGCAAACTACCATCGAGGACTGCCACCGACTTATGCTAATTAATTAGCTCTTATTAATTTTGCATGCAATAAATCGTACGTAGCAGACACAACTGGGTGGGAAATTCAAACAAACTCTGGTGGGATTTTCAAGTTGGTACTCGATTAGCATCATGCTTATGGCACACAAATTACCTTGCATATCTTGGCTATTTCTATAAATAGGTGTTTAGACAATAGGAAAATCACACTTAGCAATTTGAGAAGAATTGGTATTAGGTAGTTAGGCAAAATTTAGCATTAGCAGTTGCGTAGAGCTAGACTTAGGCAATTGCATAGAGATTAGCACCATGAATACTCCCATTAGGCTAGTTTGTAATAAGTCCTAGACAACATTCCTAGGTGAAATCTCAAATAGGCGCCTGAAGAGAATGACCAAGAATAAATATTCATTGGCCATAGTAGCGATGAAGTGGGTTTTGGGGAGGGACTGCATTGAGTACGAGGATAACTATAGGGTCAATGCTGACATGTGTTCTCACTTTGTTGCCTCGTTACTTGATATTCAGGGTCCAAAGCAAATGATTCTTTGCTTGGTGCTTACAATATTCTCGAAGAAGTACCTTGGAGGCCTCGGCGAGGTTGTGGAAAACGCGGTATATGGCCTGGGCATTTCGACGGCGAGTGACCTCTGTAAGCACATTGAAGAAGATGCCATGGTGCCATGGAAACACATGAAGAGCATCGCTAGAGGGTCACTCACACCTGTCATTCCTGCTACGCTGCTATAATGTAGTGCTTTTCTATGGCGTAGAGTGGTACACTGACTTTAGGGATTTGGTATATCCCCCGCCACTGGCCATTGCTCCTGTTGATGTTGTTGCTGCTGTTGGTCCTACTGTCATTCCTAATGACCTACTAATGATGATGTTGTTCCGAATGCTGCTGATGATGCTCTTGTTGCTCCTGCTTGAGACTAAAAACGTTTTATGTTTTAAGAAATCAACACTCTGTTAATCCGTTTTTTGTATATATGGTTGGAAAATGGCTTTACCGTACATATATATGAAGAAGCTGCAGAATAGATAGATATAATTTTAAGCGTATGGCCTCAGAGCCATTTTGAAAATGTATTTATCGAAGTATATATATATAATGAATATACCGCTTATACTAAACTTCCCGTCTCTTTTTCTTGTGGTTCTGCAATATGGGTTCTCTTCAATTTTGCATATGGGTGTCGTTTAAATTTTCCACACATATGTTTTCATTTCAATTTTCTGCATATGAGTTTGTTTTTCTTTGTTTCTCACACAGATGAATTAAATTGAAAGACCGACCAACAGAAACACGAAAGAAAAATAATTACACTACTTACATATTTACACTTGCAGAATAATTGTGAAGCTTAATTAAACAATTTTAGGTGAAGTCCGTTAACTGGAATACCCAATGCTTCCTGCTCCATATTTTCTAATTCAAATGCATTGTGTTGTTTGCATTGAATTATTCTGAAAGGGCCTTCCCATAGATTTCCAAACTTTTCGTGTTGGCCTGGCTTCGCAGCCCTTTCGTTGAATTTTAATACTAGGTCTCCGCATTTTAGACCTTGGTCCAAAGCTCTCTTGTTGAACCATCTCTTAACCACCTGTTGTAGGTTAGTCATGGCTATTAGGGCCCTTTCCCTTTTTTCCTATACTTCCAACAACTCGACCAACCAAACCTCTATGGCTCCATTTTCTTCAACTTCAAGAGATTTGAGCAACTGTAGTGCCTGAATCTCCATAGAGATGGGAAATAACGCTTCTTTCCCATACACTAGCTTGTACGACGAAGTCTTGAGGACTTGTTTGGGAGTTATGCGGTCAGCCCAGAGTGCTACCCGAAGGTTCTTATGCCATTCTCTTTGGTGTTCCAACCTGATTCTTTTGATGTCAACTTGGCCAGGCTGTTCCCCTATGGGTAGTAATCTTTGGTGTTGTCGGAGATGATGGTCTTTGGCAGGCCGAATCTCGTCACCAGTTCCTCAAGGAAGTCCACAATCTCTGCCTCTGTTACATTCTTCAGGGGCATGGCCTCGATCCATCTAGTGAAGTAGTCCGTGGCCGTGAGGATCCATTTGTGTCCGACGCTAGAGGCGAGATTGATCATCCTGATGAAATCAAGGCCCCACTGTGCGAATGGCTCATCAACCATTATCAGATTGAGAGGAATTGTCGAATTTTTTCTTCTTCCTGCGAAGAATTGGCATTCTTTGCAGGATTTCACTAAGGAGTATGAGTCATGGAATAACGTAGGCTAGAAGTATCTGACGCACATGATTTTGATGGCAGTGGTCTTCGCAGAGAAGTTCCCACTCGTGAGACTGTTGTGGAAAGTGTAAAGAATTCTCTTTGCTTTCTCTGTGGTGATACACCGCAGTAGAACACTGTTGAAGTTCCTTTTGAAGAGGACCCCTTCAATAAGTGCATGTCCGCTGTTCTACAGTCGGTAGAATCTTCTCTTTTGAGAAGGAAGGCCTGGTGGATATCTTCCAGTGCCCATGAATCTCACTTTGTCCGCTAGCCAACAACCTTCAGACTCAGATTCATTTGTTAGAACCAACTCTGGTTGCTCTTCTTCAGTTGTCATTTCCTCGTCGTGCGCCAAATATTCGCATAGTCACCTCAATGTTGTATTCAAGGATCTTAGTGATCCAATTGGCCCTTTTTTTGGTGATTTCTCCTTCCATGATGTATTCGTGCACACTGGAATGCGTGACATAAACAATCACCTTGTTGCAAGATATGAGGTGTCGGAACTTCTTGAGTCCCTTAACAATAGCGAATGCTTATCTCTCGACAAAGTTGTAGTTCGTCTCATATTCCTTTAGGGTCCGGGAGTGAAATGGTATAGGATGTTCTCCCTTCCCTTCCTCATCTTTTTGAGTCAAAACAGTAGCAATGATTGACTTGCTACTAAATACATACATTATGAAGTCCTTCGACAGGTTTGGATTTACCAGCACAAGAGCTGAAGAAATAGCATCCTTTACCTTCTTGAAGGCCTCTCTAGCTTCTTTTTTCCATTTGAATAATTGATCCTTTTTTAACATCAGGGTAATTGGTCTAATTATTCCTACAAAATCCGAAATGAATTTGCTTACAAAATTTACCTTCCCTAAGAAAGACTGGACTCCTTTCTTGTTGACTGGTAGGGGAAGTTCCTTGATTGCCTTTACCCACTCAAGATCAATCACAATTCCTTCTTTGGACACATGTCCCAATAGTTTTCCTTGTGATACTCCGAAGACACATTTTTTCGGGTTCAGGGATATCCCGAACTCTTGGCATTTTTTGAAAACCATCTCTAGGTGATCAAAATGACCATCCTTAGACTTAGAGAATACAGTTAGATCATCCAAATATATTAGGATAATTTTATTGATCAATTCTCTGAAAGCAATATCCATTTCCCACTGGAAATTGGTTCCCGCATTTGAGAGGCCAAAAGGAATTTTAGCATATGCGAACGTTCCCCACTTGGTAGTGAACGTTGTTTTGTGTCGGTCCTCTTTCTTGACACGAATTTGGTTGTACCTGGAGAAACCGTCCAACAGAGAAAACATTTCTGATCTTGCCACTATTTGCAATATTGACTCCATAGAAGGCAACAAGTAGTGGTCTTTTAGGGATGCTCTGTTTAGGTCCCGAAAGTCAACACATAGGCGGATATCTCTATTCTCTCGGACTAGGACCAGGTTGGATACCCATGTGCTATGCTTGTTCAAGAAGACGATCTGAGACTAAATTAGCTTTGTCAGCTCTTGCGCCATTAGTGCCTCAATCTTAGGATTTACTGGCCTCTGCTTTTGGTGGATGAGTTTTGCTCCTTCCGTAAGCTCTATCGTATGCTGAATGATGTTGGGGTAGTATCCCTTAAGGTCATCATATGACCAATCCACTACTCCTTCATACTTCTCATAGAAGTTGATGAGCCTTTCTTTATCATGATGCGAAACATCCTTCCCAACTTTGAGCTTTCTTCCATCTCTGACCTGAAGGTCTGCACAGTCATTTTTGTCCACTACAAACTTCCTCTTGTCATTCCTTGCATCGTCACAATCAAACAAATTTTTGAGAGTGACCAATCCCTTGGGAAGCTTTTTGGACTTTAGCTGAATGATTTGTCCCTCGTAGGCCTCAACAATCTTCGATTGGAGTTGGTCGATGAACTCTCTTGACTATTGGATAAATGAGGCAATGTGTTTCATCACTTTCAAACACTTGCTAACTCTAATCATTATCTGGGATTGCTGCTCGGACCATCACTCACGCAAAGTGTTTGTCATGAATTAGGTCAAAGGCAGGATCAAATTGAGATTCGATTGTTGCTTGGTAATCCGCCTTTGTATTTTGTTCTCTAGGCACTGTCTAGATATTGAAGGCTTTGAAACCCTCAATCATATCCCAGAATCGATGTCTATAGGATCGCATGTGAACATTCTTTGCAGCGGAGATCCTTTAGACTTGGTTGACTACTAGTTTGGAATCTCTGAACACCACTAATTGTTTGATGCCCATCTGCTCCGCAAGGCTTAGACCTTGCACTAGGCCTTTATATTCAACTTCATTGTTCGAACAAGCGAACTGGAAGCAAAAAGATCTCAGTGTCTTTTCATTATGTGGCGATATCAAATATATCTCGGCTCTTGCGCCAACTTTGCATCTTTCCCTATTAAAGTGCAACGTCCATAGTTCTAAGGCTTGACCACTCTTAGGTTCCTTTATGACCTTCAAAAGCACTTGATCTTCATCATAGATGACATAGGTGCCTAAATCGGTAGCATGATAGTTTCCGAAAGGATCAACATCTATATATTCACTCAAGAGAACTTCCTCCAAATCCGTCTGGTCTCCGGTCACTTTTTCATCCTTTAGTAGCTCGGTGCAATACATTTCCTCTTTGGTGAAAGAAGTATGGGCAGCCTCAAAGTTGATCATGGCTTCATCGACCACGTGTTTCGAATGTAGAGGTTCAGATATTATTTTCATTTTAGCTCTGTGCTTGGTCATGAGGATCAAGTGTGACCAATCCAACGAAAGATATCTTTGAAGTAAATTCTCGGGATAAGCAGAGACCGAACATGAGGGGAACGTCTATGATCACAGTATCTTGCGGAACCGTGATGCTAGGGAAGGAGAACAAAGTCAAGGGAAGCTCTTTGATGACACCTACAGTTTCGAATTTGTTCCCATCAAGCTGCATAACCCCCCTTTTTAAAGGTTGATAGCTAAGTTCTAAGGCTTCAGCTATTTGCTTGGGCATGACTGTGGTGCTAGCGCCAGAGTCAATCATGAACTTATGCAGTAGTTTCTTCCCAACAATAAGAGTTAGGAAAAATGGTTTTGGTTTCGACTTATCTCTAACCTCGATAGAGGCTTCATCTGTGCTATTTGTGAGAACTTTGGCAGGAGGTGGTGGGTCAATGGCCTTTCCCTTGAGCGATTGCTTCATTGGCTCAATGATTGGATCTTCCTAGAGAGCCTTCTGTAGCAATGTCTTTTGCACTGGAATAGCTAAGATATCCCAAAGGGACACATTAGTAGAGGATTTTTTCAATTGTTCCACCACATTAAATAGTGGCAGATTTGAAGGCTTCTGCTCCTTAGCCCTATTATAACAATTTCCTTCCACGATTGAAATTGTTGTGCAATTGCAGAGGTACTAGGTGTCTGGTTGGAGGAAGTTTTAGGTTGCAGGACAATTGGTTCACCCATGAATCTCCTCTTTGAGCGAGTGTTGTAATCAGATTGTACTTGCAGGGCTTTTGATGGATGCATCATTGGAAAACACAGCTTCTTCTTCTTCCATACATGAGAGGAGCGCGTGATCAGGAGCAATATCCATTTCTTGCTCCAGGGACATCCCTTGCATTTGCGCGATGAGTACCACATTTTCCATTTGTAGAGAGGCATATACATAACCTCCATGGTTCGACGTTGAGCCTTGGCTACGTCGTTCTACCCCCTTTTTTTGTAGATTGCCGCGTGGAAAGTTTTAGGGCATATGTGTGTCGCCACAAGGGAAGCACTAAGGATTAATATCTTCGGCGAGATTGTTTTTCCCTGTAGTTAGCTCTTTGCTCAAGCTTGGGTTAGCACTTTGCAGTGGAGTAGGCACTGTCACTATATGATTAGTTGTTTGAGTCTGCGGATTTGTGCGCGTGCCTCCTTGGAACTAGTTTTTCTAGTAAGGAGATCATCTGCCTTGATAATTTTGGTAGGTTGGCTTTGGTGGTGCAGATTGATTCCACTTGATGGTAGTTATTTCGTTGGCGATGGTCCACAACATCTCCTTGACGTTGCTCATCTCATATTTTGAAAAGTCGGATGTGGAAGCGACGTTTAGTGGTGTGCTCAGGTATGTGTACATAGACTAGGCAGGAGCAAACGCACTGGTTGATGGAATCTCCTAGGCGAGAACTGATATTTCAGGAAATATAGGCTTGGTGGGTCAAGGCGATGACTTCTTGGTGCCTATTAGATTATTCTCTGCCTTGACAACGACGCTGTATGCATCTGGTAGAGTGGTTCTGCCAAGAGACTGAATCATCATTGAGATGTCGACGTTGATGGATTTTAAGTAGAACATGAACGCCAACTTAGCTGGTGGGCGGATAGCAGCCTGAATTCTCTGCCAAGTTATATGGAATCGATTGTTGAAGTCAGTCATGGCTTCATATGGAGCTTGCTTTATGACTAACAACTGATGATATTGTGAAGACTTGTCTCCATCATTCGAGAATATTTCATAGAAAGGGTCTCTAAGTTGATCCTAGGTACCGATAGTGTTAGCTTGCAGAGTGTGGTACCAATCCAACACTTTACCCTTGAAAGACGTTGTGAGCAACTTTAGTGCTATATTTTGGTTGGTAGCTTCGTGCACCAAACACACATCTACCACATCTTGCAGATGTTCGGATGGTGTTCTTAAGCCATCTCTGGTAAATTTATGTATAGTTTTTAAAGCAGAGACCGGGATAGGGGCCCAAACGACGGGTGCTATTGGTGTTACAAGGGGACTTCCGACATCCCATGCCACATAATTTTTGTTACCGATTGGCAATATGGCTAGCGGAGGGGGCGAAAAATTCACTATATGGGTTCTGACTTGTACTGTTCCTAGTGGCAGAAAAAAAAAACCAGAGTTATTCATTGTTTGGGATCGAGGAACAGGCCGATGACTCATACACCCCCTTTAAATTTGGTACATTTAAGCAGTCCCACCGGGCATGCCAGAAAAAAGAAACTGTTGATGCCAAAAATTGGCAAGGTAACAGCCTTATGGGAAACTCAGTTAATGGGGGGACAAATTACGCTAAATTGAGTGACCTCAGATTTTTAAAGAAGCTGACTTCTTCTGTACTTGGCGTTTTGGAATGGGAAACAAAGCAGATATAAAAAATAAAGGTCTAACTAAGGCGATGCACCAAGATTTAGATGTAGGCATGGTAAATCTATCCTTGGGATGTGATTTAAGAACCTATTCAACAATCTACTAAGTCCCAGAATAACAAAAATCAAAGAGGAAAACCTAAATAATTTATCCAACAACATAAAATAATTCCCATACACATTTACCGAAAAGAAGAGTCAAAGACATGATCTAAATCAGTAATTTATCATAGAAGTTCTGCAAATAAATCATTCAATACAGTAATGGCATAGTATAATGTTTTCAAATAGTTTAAGAAAATAGAAAGGCCAAACAATGGTACAGTCTAAGATTTTTATACAATAATCTAAAAACAGTACAAAATGGCCTAGTGTCTTTCAATTTTTTTTGTATCTTTCGAACTCCTTTTTGGAAGGAAGAAGCAGTATATATAGATAAAAATTCCACTGCCTAGTGGGTCAATAACAAAAAATATTCCCCTATCATGAACGATGATGCCCAGAGCAATGATTTCCTTAAGTCGTTGCAATAGAAAAAGATTCCAAGCATGGAACATGGTCGTCCTCAAGCCACATGCATCCCCTGTAAATGATGGCAGTGGTCCCAGAAAAACCTTGTGCAGACATGTGCCACTCACCCATGAAGGCAGTTAGAACACATGGCAATCTGGCAGGGCTCGTTGGTTGTTCCTTTTTTCCCTTCGATAGAATCCTTGCAGAGGAGGCACGTGGCGGTAGGTCGGGGCCTGTGGTGGATTGCTCCTTTTTGCGATGAAAATCCCCCGCAGTGAAGACATGTGGAGGCAGTCTCTACCACCGGCACTAACTGTGGGGTCTGCCAAAAAGTGTACGCCAATGGATGCTACGTGGCATACAGACGAGACCTGATAAGGAAGCGATGGGAAGTGGCTCTCAAATGCCCATGCTGTTGACACGTGGAAACATAGCAGGGGACGGTAGGAGAGCGAAGGAAGAAGTCCCAGTGGAGAGCACCTCGCGGACATGTGGTGGTAGCAGATGAAGCTTTGCAGGAAGGGGCCGAGAATATATGCAGTGCAGGCTGAACTTAGCAAAATAATCCACCCGAAGGGAGCTAGAGAAAATTTATATCCACATGGGTGATAACTAGTGCTTGGAGTGAGCACTATACCACTCAATCTGAATATTTCTTTCCAAAAAGCACTTAGGAACTTGATGTCCCTATTACTCACAATGTTTCATGGAAACCCATGCAAATGAAACACTTGTCTAAAGAACAACTCAACAACTTGAGCTTCTGTAAATGCACTAGTGATGGAAAAGAAATGAGAATATTTTTTCAATCGATTGACCACAAAATAGATGTAATCTTTCCCTTGCACCTTCGGCAACCCAGTGATAAAATCCATCACAATAATTTCCCACTTTTGATCACTTTTGATTGGGAATTGGAAGGGGCTGCAACAAACCAACTGGAAAAGAATGCTCATTCTTGTTATCTGACAAGTTGGGCACTCCCTTACGTAGTGCAAGACTTCATCCTTCATCCCTTTCCATGAAAATCTTTCACAAATCTGCTTGTAAGTCTTGAAATACCCTTGATGACTAGCAAGAGGAATGTCATAAAAAGACTGCAAAACCTTCTTCTTAAGCCTGGATTTAGGCACCAAGAAGATTCTACCTTTAGACTGAATCAATCCATCAACCAACTAATATCTTTCATCTTGCAAATGACCCTCTATAATGCTGGTCGTAAACTATTTTTTTGCATAATCAGCAACAATTTATTCCTTCCAATTTGCAGTAAGCTCAACCAAAGAGTTCAAATGAGGCCTTCTGGAAAGAGCATTAGCCACTATGTTGTTTTTTCCTTTGACATATTCAATGTCAAAGTTGTAAGCTTGGAGGTTACTAACCCACCTCTGTTGTCTTTCATTCAAATCTTTCTGATGCATGAAGTGCTTGAGACTATTGTGATCAGTCTTCACCACGAACTTGCTTCCCACCAAGTATTGTCTGAACTTGGCCAATGCGTGAATGATTGCAAGCATCTCCTTATCATAGACTGAATATGTTCTTTTAGCTCCTCTCAATTTTCTGCTCTCAAAGACAATGAGATGTTTTTCTTGCATGAGAACAACCCCAACTCGTTCTCCTGAAGTATCACACTGCAATTCAAATGGCTTAGTGAAGTCGGGTAGAGCCAACACAAGACAAGAACTCATGATTTGTTTTAACTTGTCAAACAAAACTTGTGCCTTATCTATCCAAAGGAAAGCTCCCTTCTTGGTAAGATCGGTGAGGGGGGCTACCATATGAGAATACCCCTTCACAAACCTTATGTAAAAGCCACACAATCCCAAAAATCCCTTCAAATGAGACACATTCTTTAGAGGTGGCCACTCTAGGATTGCTTTGATCTTCTCTAGATCAACCCTAACACCCTTAGAGCTGATAATGTGGCCAAGATAGAGCAGCTCTATCATCCCATATTCACACTTTGACTCTTTTGCAAACAAACATTCTACTTCCAAAATACTAAGCACTTCCTCCAAGTGCTTAAGGTGCTCTTCCCAAGACTTGCTGAATATGAGAATGCCATCAAAGAAGATGATCACAAACTTCCTCAACTACTGCCTAGAGATCTTGTTCATGCAAGAATGAAAAGTTGTTGGAGCATTCGTCAAACAGAATGGCATGAAAAGGAATTCATAATGCCCAAAATGACATCTAAAGGCAGTTTTCTCAATGTCTGCCTCCCTCATTCTTGTCTGATGATAGCCTAATCTGAGATCAATCTTCAAAAATTACATGGCACCATGTAGCTCATCAATGAACTCATTTATCCTGGGGATTGGGTTTGTCCCTTCTCAACCTGACCTTTCCAGTGACCGTTGGCCTTTTTCTGAAACCCGAAGGCTAGTCGGAAGGTAAAATTAGGGTTTCCTATTTTTAAGGATGTCCTTGCTCAGAGTTAGTGGATTCAATGGCGGATTCTTTCTGGGTTTTCAGAGAGCTTCGCAGTGGTATGTTCATCTCGGCTTTCTGAGCATCTTCAGGAATTTACTATTTTTAGTAAATTCTATTTCTGGCAGTTTTTCAGTTGGGTTCGGCTTGGTTGACTTCCTACTTCAGTTTGGTCAGTTGACTTGTCATTATTGGCTTCAGGGCACAATTGGAGAGATAAGTTGATATATTTAATTAAAAGTCACATTTTAATATTTTATTCGAACGTTGACCCCTTGGCCTAGTCTATTGACTTTATGTTGTTTTGAAAAGTGGTCTTTTTGAGGGTGGCGCCTCATTAAGGATTATTTTATATTTTATCCAAAGTCAAATCAAGATATAAGGTGGGCGCATTTATTAAAGTATTGAATTTATTTTAAAAGTGAATATTCAACTTGAAGGAAAAGGATGCCATCTTTGAGGAGATTAGGGTTTTTGACTTTGAGAGGAGTTTAGGGTTTCGAGAAGTCAACCTGAAATTATAAAAGGAAGACTTGGATCATCATTTGGGTATCTTTTATCTACAGGAATGTTATGCTGCCGGATTGGCTTTGGGATTGCTTCGAGGAATGAAGGCCTCCTAGCTTGGGCATTGCTTCTCGCTTGAAAGACAGCGACTAGTGGTGATTTAAGATAGATTTGTGAGTTTGCATTTAGTTTTGAGCATTGTTTCAGCTTGTGCATTATTAGATCTGTTTTGCATATTAGTGGGTTTCAGCATTTTGCATTTTAAGCTACAGCAGATCCGTGTTTTCATTTGTAAATCAGAAAACAAAAATAATCTCGTTCTGGGTATTGTGTCATTGCATCTTATTGGTAAGGGTGCCCCTTCATGAATATTTGCAGATTTTAATACGAAGCTTATGATTTTATAATGCAAATCCGTCATTCCTTGAAGGCCGAACTTTCTAGAGTGCATTGGGATTCGTGTCAATAATTAATAACCATTTTTAGATGCCATTTCTTATTACTAAGTTAGGCGCCATCATTTTGAGGGTCTATTGCATCAGATTTGAGATCATTTGGGTGAGAAATGAGAGAGTTATGAGCATATGAGTAAATTCATAGGTTGCTGGTTTTATGACAAAAAGTGCAGATTTGTATGACAGTTTAAGAAATCTGCATCTTCCTTATCTGGTTGGTGTTGAGATTTCATTGTATACTTTGCAGAAGCTTCCTTGTTGAATGCATCATTTGAAAGAGCATCTTAAGTCTTGATATTGCAGGCAATGACATCTTTGTAAGCTGGCAGTAGTACTGACCAGTTGTTCTTATTATTGCTCATCGTTATTGTAATACTTATTCTTCCTTCAGTTCTTGTTGTAATAGATAAATCTCCGCCCTATGGTAGCTACTCTCCCATTCTGGGTTAGCAAGCACATTCTGGGTGTTGAGTGTTTTCAGCTTTCAGCATTTCTCTTTCAAGCATTGTTATTGTAATCACTCCGTCATATGGTCGCCCCTCACTCCGCATTGGATTGGGTAGCACATACTTGACGTTGAGTTCCCTTTCAGTATTTAGAGTAGAAGATCCTCTGACCATATGCTCGCCATCATCGGTGCCATTCTTGGTTAGAGTTGCTTTTTGCATAAGCAGTTTGATTCAGATCCTCTGACCAATGCTCACACCTTGCCCACATCGGGATCCTGGTGTACATACTGGTTAGAGTTGCTTCAGTACGTTTTGGTTTATCATCTAACCTTAACGGGTGCTTGTAATTTGAAATTGTAAAAAATCGAAAAAATTTGGCTCGGAATATTTCATACCGGTTCGATTGTCTTTGATTCAACACACGGTAATCAACACATATGCACAATGTACCATCTTTCTTTTTACCAGCACCGGCGAAAGGACTCTTGCTTGGGAAAATGTGCCCCATCTCTAAGAGCTCTTTGATGGCCTTCTCAATTTCATCATTCCGCTTCTTTGGATAGAAGTAGGGTGTTGTGATGATCGACTTTGCACCTTCTTCAAGCTCTATCACATGCTCACAACCTCTTTCAAGAGGTCTCCCAAGAGGTATACTGCCAAAGACTTTGCTCTTCTTAGTGATCAAGGGTTGAATATTAGGATAATAATGCTTCTTTTCTTCCACTGGATCAGCTGGTAATATCATGCATTCCGCTGCCCACTCTACTTTATCATGGTGAATCAACCTTTCCATTCTTTTGAAAGACACAATACGAGGGCCTCCATTTGACATCCTTCTTAACACCACATTCCTCCTATCCGATTGAAACTTCAATTCCATTGTTTGCAAATTCAATGTGATCTCTCCAAGAGATCACAACCATTGTATCCCAAGCACTGCATCAATATCACTAATGCCTACAACATAAAAATCACCTTCACTTGATGATTCCCTAATTGCATGGAGAGGTTGGGAATATTTTTAGTGCAAGACAATTTGAAGCCATCAACCACCATCACCTTGAATCTTCAAACTCTTCTATCTTCAAACCTCTCTTTGCCACCAAACCTTCATCTATGAAGTTGTGAGTTGCTCCAGTATCAATGAGAGCAACAATTCGTTGCAATCTAATCACCCATGAACTCAAAAAGAATCAATCTTTTGAAATCTTGAGAGTTGTGCCAAAGCACTTCCTCCTCCAATGTCTTTTGGTCTCTCTTTTGGAGCCTCTTCTTCATCACTACCTGTTGATTCATATTGCTGATCAGACATATCAAATTCTAATCTGGAATCAGAATAAGCCTCCATGTGACGTGCCTTGCCTTTTCCACAGCATTTTTGACCTTTGACCAAGTCTCACAACATGTATAACAAACTCCATCTTTTCTTAACTGCTCACAGAGCTCTTCAAATATCTTATGTGGTAACTTCTTAGGCTGATTTGATGAATGCTTCTTATCCTTCTTGTGACTAAAGGATTTGGACTGAAATTTTGGCTTTGGGGCAGCCAACTCCATGCTCCTCTATTTATTGATTGCTTCGTCAAGAATTGGTGGATCAAAGGATTTGACCCAACCCTTCAATGGTTCCATCAATCCTTTAGTAAACAATACTGCAAGCCTCCTTTCAGTAATGTTGGGCACCATTACTGACAACCGTTGAAAATCAACAACATATGAATCTAATGAACCATGTTGCTTCAGTTGCACCAACTCACGAATCTTACTTCTGGATCCTTGGTATCAAACCTTTCTATCAACTTGTTGGTGAATTATTCATAGGTTTTTATGAGGTTATGGCCAAGAGTGACCAAACCGTGATACCACCATTCATGGGAAACTCCATCCAAATGTAAGGTGGCAAACTTGATAGCATCTTCTTCAAACATCAGTCTAAGTGAAAGATAGTTGTCCAACTTTTGCACCCACAACCTTGTCAAGCATTTATCACTCCCATCAAAATGTGCCAAGGTAACTTTACCAAGGGCTTGATGATAGCCCGTTCTAGGAGCAATAGGAGTAGGATATTCATTCCTATCGCCTCCTCTTCTCTTCTTTTGATTCCTATATTGATCTAGTGATATGGCATCATGAATCTCTACTAGAAGTGAAGCATACTCCATGTAGCTATTTCTAACTTCATCCGCCAAAGACATCCCAACTTCTGCTAGTGATTCATCCCTCATAATGAAATTTGGAATGAGAGGTTTAGAGGCTAATCCTCTAGTGATTGCAACATGTTGGCCAAGAATTCTATCTCTTTCATTTGTCTTTGAACCACTATTTTCTCCAACATGATTTTATTGAGGTTGGGACTGATTTTGAGTCACATGCTGATCCATTTTTACTAGCAAACGTGACATCATATCTAACATAGTATCAAACTTCTTTTCAGCTCTTGCTTCTCTGTCCTCCATTGACAGTCTAGCACCTTCTGACATGGTCTCAACTACTTTACCATTGTCTCTCAAAGCCTCTGAAAAAGTTTGCTTCTGGAACTGGTGGATTCTGATATTGAACTCTTGCCCGACCTCTAATATAGTATCTGACTTCTCTGTCACTCATCTGACAACTGAGCTCTGTTTTTCATAGGATGGCAGGATCTTGGGCTCTGATACCACTGAAATATCCCCCTTAGTTTTTTTTTTGAAATTTTCCAAACAATAGTGCACTAGTTAAGGTTAGCCCAATAAAAAAAACCAGCTAAATGGGAACCCTCCACTTTCTGATCACCAAGATCTCAATGTGGGCGAGGTAAGAGAATACGGTGCAAGGGGATCGTTAGCAATAAACTAAAATTGAAAGTATACTGTTGTAGGCGGCTAGCTGACCATTCTAAAAGTAAAGTGCTGGAAATGTAAATGTAGGTGGATAACCAACCATGAATTCCGCTCCACCACTTATTTAGTGGGGGGAAATTATTACAATTATTTTAAAATAAAATGCTCAACCACTTATTTAGCGGGAGTAGAATAAAACAAAATGAAATATGTTGAAAGTAAAAGGCTGATTCAGTACTACTGAAACCAACAATTACAACATACCTTTTTACAATGATTTTTCAATGTTTTTTGCTCTAACTTCAATACTAATGATTCACAATATCTCCAATTACAAATGTGAATAAAAACACCAAGGAAATAGAGCATGAGATAGAAATAATTAGGTTTGATATGAAAAACCAACAAACTGAAACTCAAACCAACTAGCTAAGACATCATCAAATTGCTCATAACTTCATCCACACAACTCTAAATCATTCCAAACTGAACGAAAACATTTATTGATGCTAGGCAACCAAGAACAATCAGAAAACAAGACTCAAATAGCTCCAAACTTCCCAACACAGAATTCAAGACAAGCATGGATAAGGGACGACCTCAAGGAGAAGTCGACTTGTCTAGAAATTAAGATTCTTACTCATTAAATCTGCAACTTTACAATTATGGGCACCAAGAGCATAGTAATCAACGAAGAAAATACCCATAAGCAAAATAAAATCACACAATGAGCTATAATTGAAAATCACCTACAACCATACATGAACCAGCAACATCAAAACTAAGGATATCATCAAAACTCTCAACTGTGAAGCTCAATCTGCAATCTCTGGATGAGAAGCAGTCTCAATTCAGCTAGGTGTTATCTTTCAAACACGAAACCAAATGCTTGATAGGAGTTATGCATTCCTCAAAGCCAAAAGCTTGAAATCAATTTAGTAGCACTTCATTAAGATAAGCAATGGATGTGAAAAGAATGAGTAAAGGCCCGCTTAAATAGAACTTTGAGGTGACTCTTCGAATTCCATCTTTTCCCTCCAAAAGGGACACCAAGCCATTTTTGAAATATTTAATTTTTAAAAACTCTTATTCCTTCTTCATCTAGGCATCCAAGGCACAAGGACCAATAATTAACTTTGAAATATTAAAAATACCTCATAATGAGGTGTCCACCCTCATAGTCCCTCTTTTAAAACAACATTAAGTCATAATACTAGGCCAAGGGGGCCAATATGAAAATAGAATATTAAATGACTTAAATAATTCATTTCTCCAAAATACACCTCAAAAAGCCAAAACCAAAAATACTCAACTGCCTTGCTAGAAATAGAAGAGCACATTGCACTGCTACCAAACCGAGCACTGCCAAAAATAAAACTTACTAAAATAGTAAGTTTGAAAAAGTTGCCCATTGCATTTGCATGTCACATCACTGCGAAGCTCTCTGAAAACCCAGAAAGAATCCAATTTCCAAATTCGAAATTCCAAAACTCCAACATGCAAACCCCTGAAAATGCCAAAAACCTCCAAACAGCTGGAAACCCTAATTTTACCTCCAACGAGCCTACAGGCATTTGGTTCATTTAACCCTTCACATAAAAAAATATGTTGAATTTCATTAAACTCTTTTTTGTCTTGGATATAAGGTCCAAACATGAAATCATACAGATAGGTATGGTGGTGTTTATCGCTTTTATCATAGTTATTCTCCCTACTAAAGTTACCCATCTCCCCTTCCATCATATATATTTTCTTATGTATTTACCGATTTCCTCATTCTATGGGGAAGAGCACATAGCCCCTTCGAAGAGTGGAATTCCCATGTGTGTACAAGGGATTTGATTGATGCAAAATCCTACTGTAGCATAAACACATCTTTGCATCAATTTCTTAGTGTTAAAAAATTATATCTTTGAATTTTCCCTATTTATAGCTATCCAAAGCATCAACTGTATTCATCTAATGTGATTTTTATTTCAAAAATCTTATTTAGTGTTGGGATGCCATACAACATAGTATCATCTATGAAGATTCAATAAGTGATTGCTAGAACATTATTACCAATTGAGATCCAAAGATCACATTCAAAATTCTTTACAATTCCCCTACTAAGTGCCTTTGCCATGATCATGAAAAGGAAGGGGGGAAAATCCCTCTTAGACCACATCAAAGAAACCACATGAGATACTATTGACAACCACATAATATTGAGTAGTAGAAATGCAAGCATATGTCCATTCTAGCCATCTCCAATTGAAGTCATTTTCCCCATAATTTTGATTAAAAATATCTAGCCTACTTTGCCATAGGCTTTACTTGTATTCAATTTCAAAATCATACCTTTCTAATTCTATCTTTTTTATGAATTGGATAACATCATGTGTAATCATGATCCCATTCGATATGTTTCTTCTAGGAACAAAGTCATTTTGCTCATGAGATATATGATGGATGGAAGTAATATCTTTAGCTGATTTTTCATAACCTTTGATACAATCTTATAAGTTGTATTACATAATGAAACTAGATAATAGTTAAGAAAACCTACATATCTATTTTTTGGGGGATGAGAATAATGTTTTTATTGTTGAAATCTTTCAATATTTTTCTTGATCTTCTAGATAATTCAACCATCTCCAAAGTGTACCTACCTAAGAACTCCCAACAAGCCTATAAAAAGACCATGGGGAATCCATCAGGGTCAAGGGCCTTGTAACGATGAAATTGGAAAATTGCACATTTCACTTCATCGAGAGTAATGGGGGCAGACAAAAAACCACTATCCTCGTTTTGGATCAATTTTGGAATGTTCTCTAAAATGTCACTACAAATTGGATCCACAAGATCTTCCCCACCTAAGAGGGTTTGAAAGAAATTTTCCACTTCATTTTGAATTTCACATGGGTAGAGAGATATTTTTTGTTCATTCAACAGCTTCAATTCTTCCTCTATCCTATTTTTTTCCATGAAGATATTCTTGAATGATTCTTTGTTCCACTATTTTAGCCTTTGTTTAATGTGTTTGAGATTTTTATAAAACACAAACATTTTCGATTTGTTGTAGATTAATGAGTCATCCCACTAGCTCTTGTTGAAATATTTGATATTAAAACATTTGAGCTACATTCTTTCAAACCTAAATTGGCATTTGGGTGTTGGATGTTCTTCAATTAAGCATAAGGTGATGAGAAAGTGGTCAAAATTGGTGATAGGGTTGATGATGGAATCAATACTCACAAGAGAGTTTATCCAATTGGATAATAGCATAAATTAGTCAAGTCGCTCTACTATGTTCATGAATCCTGACCTTCTATTATTCCATGTTTATAAACCATTAGCAATAGAGATATTGATGAGGTTACGATTTTGAACAAATGCAACAAAATATTTCTAAGTCTAGGAGATTATACCTAGACCACCTCTATTTTTTTATTGATCCAAAATTGCATGGAATGATGTGCCAAAGAGAATCAAATCTCCTAAAAGGGCCTCTGCTTCCATACTAATTTCATTCCATGTCTTCTTTTTGTCTTCTATTTTTGTGGGACCGTAAGTGTAAAAAATAGGAAATTTAAATTTGAAATAAAACTTTGTACCTTGGCCAATTGCGAATTTGCAATAGATGTTACTAGATCGATTGAAACACTATCTAATTTCCATAATAGGTCAAGACCACCATCCAAACCAATAGCTTCCACAAACTAGCTTTTCCATTATTTACAAGGAGTGGTGAAAGTGTTTGCCTTAACTTGATTGAACTTTGTTTCTTGTAGCAGCACAACATCAAGCAAAAGTGTATTTATATGGTGCTTGATTGTGTGCCACTCGTTAAGGGCATTTAAACGCCTAACATTCCATGTTAAGATCTTCATGGCTCTCTATAAGGAGGGAACTCCTTCCTTAGATCTCAACAAATAATTTTTTATAGTCATTTGTTCTCCACTTATGGCTTGCTCCTCTCTTTTGTTTGTTAGTTTTTCATGTTTTTTAGAATTTGGAAAATATCCTCCATTGTTGAGGATCTTAGTGGTTGATTGACCGATCCTTCTAAGATCGATGATATACATATCATCATTCTCATTAACATCATTTGAATATGAGTCCTCTCCATCTTCATGTTTGATATATTTTCCTTTAGCTTCATAGGGTATTACATCTCGACATGTATGACGATCCAAATTTTTCTCTCTTGAATTATCCACGAGAGCTTCCTAGGGAAAAGGCGTAATAAGATTTGTTTGTGTGTATCTTTGGGAATCCATCCAGATAGTTTTAGGTCGTCGCTTGCATGAGTCTTGATTGTGATAACAACTTTTTTTTTTTTCGGATTTCTCTCTTTACCTCCTGTAACCAAATTTCGGTTGCGGTGGATAACTTCTTTCCATGATTGCTATAAATTTAATCCGCAAATAAATTAGGGTTTCTCCTCCATACATATCAATCTCCAAGGTTTTCCCTGTCGCATCGTAGAGAGCAACAATCTAGTTGAAGGATGTGTAATCTAAACCATGTCAGAAGTCTTTCTGAGGAAACGTTGATCAATAATTCATTCTTCTATTCAGGATGCTTAATGATATTAAACAGACTCCCCTCCCCTCTACTATGTTCTATGTTGCATGATATTATTGATATTGGGCTGCTGGTTAATGCATTATGTATGAGAGTTTGTATTCATATAGAGAGCAATGCCCTGCTCAGTGTGGACGTAGTCATTTGGTGAACCACGGCAAAACTCTTTTGTCTTCTAAATCTGTTTTGTGTGTTTTGCTTATGCATTTTTGATTTAATATCTTCTGTTTGGTCTGTACTGTTATTCTTCTTCTCAACAAGAACATTATATGTATGTAATATGTTAAAAAGAATATGTGTTTGTGTATGGGAGTGTATGAATGCCATGTGCTGCAAATTTTAGTTGTATGTGGCTGGATTAAACAATTAATAATAAAGGTGGGGTCCCCTCAGGGGGGCTAATTGAAAAGTTTCAACATGTTGTTGAGAATTTTTAGGAATTTTTTTAAAGGTGGTGATCCCAGGAACTTAGGGTAGGAACTTAGGGTACGGTCCCATGGAGGGGGGCTTCCTAAAAAATTTCAGTGGGTGCTGTTGAGAGCTTTTAGGAATATTTTAAAGTTGGTGGTCCCATGAATTCAGTTTTGCAATTCAGCTTAAAAGCTTGAGCTCCAAAATTTAAAGAACAAACTGGAGTATTTTAATAAAAATTAATAAATAAATAAAAATTCTCTCATTTTTTTGGTTTTTTAGGAATTTAAAATTTTAAGTGATAGACAAGTGGTAGAAAAAATTCCTAAGTTGTAGGGGAAATTTCTAGCCCCACCTCAATTTCACCGGCTGAAATTTGCAGTCCTAAAAGGTAGGGAAAAGATTCCAATTAATCCTGTAGCATAATTTTTTTTTCTTCATGGAACCGCTTGATCCATGAAAATAGAATCCCAAGCCCCCCCATGGGACCATGAAAATAGAATCCCAAGCTCCCCCATGGGACCATTTAGTTAGTAGTGAAGTTCAACTTAAAATATTAAGCTCCAAATTTTAAGGAAGCTGGTGATCCCATGAATTTATTAGTAGTACAGTTCAATTTAAAATTTAAGCTCTAGAATTTAAGAAAGCTTAAAAGTTGTCAAGATAAAATTCCTAAATTGTAGGGGCAATCTCCAATCCCATGCCATTTTCACCCCATCTATAGTCCTAAAATGTAGGAGCTGCTATTCTTCAGAAAAAGATTCCAATTAATCTTGTAACAATTTTTTTTGACTTCATGAGACCTCTCCTTAAAAGTAGATCCCGAAGCCCTCCCATGGGACCGCACCCTAAGTGCTAAATAATGGAATGAAATAAACTTAGACAAATCTTGATTTTTTCCTTAAAAAAGAAATTAAGTATTAGCTAATTTTGAAATACTTGCAAATTTAAAACAAAAGCAATGCAAATTAAAAAAGAAAAATATTGGAATGGAAATAGAATGTTCCCATCCAGTTAAAAAATCAATATTTATCTGTCTTTTACATGATAAGTGAGATTT
>VDFB02091079.1:0-33740 GCA_007258455.2 Sequoia sempervirens
AGTCATCTCATTCTTTATGAAGATTGCTGATTTGAGAGATCAGTTGAGCGCTATTGGGGATATAATTGCAGACAGAGATCTTGTTATGATGGCACTAAATGGTCTTCCCCAATCTTGGGAACCCTTTATTCAAAGCATCAGTGGGACATCCAAGTTGCCCAAGTTTGATTGTCTTCGAGCTGACTGTATTCAAGAAGAATCCAGATTGGTAGCAAGAGGAATTGGGCGAAACTATCATGATGTAGAAAATCAAGCTCTTGCTACACATACTTCTAGAGAAAGAGGCAAAGGAAGAAAGAGGAATAGAGGTAGAGAATCAGACTTTGCCCCAGAACCAAAGAAGAAGGATCTCTCTCACATTCAATGTTACAGGTGTGACAAGTATGGTCACTTTGCTCGAGATTGCAAATTAAAATCTACACATGTTTCTATTGCGGAAATTGACATAGTGACATCTCAAAAGGAGCCAAGTTCTAAAGTTGATTCAGAAGGTTTCTTATTCATCTCCACTCTTTCAAGTAATGTACAATCTAACAGTGATACGTGGTTGATAGATAGTGGTGCTTCACGTCACATCATAGGCTATAGAGAGCATCTTACAGACTTAGTAGAGAAAGAGTCTAAGTTACAAGTGATAATAGGAGATGATGCTAGCTATGCCGTAGAGGGAGCTAGGGCTACTTCTCTCCAGCTAGATTCAAGTATCCCTCCTCATTTGAGTAATGTATTGTTTGTACCTAGGATCAAAAGGAACCTTGTTTCCATTTCAGCCTTGGAGGACAAAGGGTACAAGGTTTCCTTCTCTAAAGGAAAGGTTCTTGCATGGACGAAGAACTCCAGCATAAATTCAGCTCGTGTGATTGGGACTCGTTAGGAGAACTTATACAGATTGTCATTGCGATCAGTTTCTTCGAAGAAGAGGAAATGACATTCACAGGGAGTCTGACAAACCAACAAAGAAAATCTTGCACGAGGAGATCAGAAGGTTGATGTGAGTACTTGGAGCTTCAGAGGGAGTCACATCATCATGAAGATTTGTTGTAATGTATATTTCTCTGAGACGAAGAAATATAAGGTGAAAGCCCTTGTAATGTATATTTCTTTGAGATGGAGAAATATAAGGTGCAAGCCCTTGTTCATCTCTGAGACTGAGATGAGACGTCATGTTGAGAGACTCCATGACAACATCACGTTGAGAGACTCTGTGATGAGCCCTTATTCATCTCTGAGACTAAGATGAGATGTCATGTTGAGAGATTCCATGACGACGTCACGTTGAGAGACTCCGTGATGAACCCTTATTCATCTCTAAGACTGAGATGAGATGTCATGTTGAGAGACTCCATGATGACATCACGTTGAGAGACTCCGTGATGAACCCTTGTACATCTCTAAGACTGAGATGTGCTTCTTTTGTCATGTCCCCCGAAATTATAACACCCAAATATGAAATACTAAAATTCAAGTCCTATTCTAATTATCATTAGGAAATATTATAATAAAATATAAGTCTCTAAGTCCACACGAGTAATCACAATTTACAAATGTAATTGCGACTTAAAAATAATTACGATTATCATAGATAATGTCATAATTATAAATAGGATATTAGAGATGACTTCACCAATTTAAAACACACAGAAAAATCCATAAATACAAAATATAATATACCAATTATAAATAAAATAAAATATAATACACAAAATACAAATAAATCCAATACTTATCAAAATGTGAGAAATTGCAACTCAAATAATATTATATCAAAATATAAGTAAAGCATGTTAGAATAACCAGTATTATAATAAAGACCCAATTATATCATATGATCATTATAGTAATATATTTGTTGTCCCGAATATGATATATTGTCATATTATAAAGCAAACAAATAAAGATTACTATCGAATCAAAATCATGAGAAAACCATAGTGTCGACGAGATGCTAAGAGCATAGTCGGGAACCAACACGAGGGTTCAAATAGGCATAACCTTTGGACGCGCCCTTGATCGGGCAAATTTAAGGGATTGAATGGAATAGAAGAGGGAAGAATCATCATCACAGAAGATATACATCAATGGCGGGAAGTATAGAGACGTCTATAGATTGATAAGAAACCAGCATAGGATATGGAGTGAATGACGAGAGGAGAAGCAGGGTGGACAGGAAACCACAACCTTCAAGGATTTCACCCTGCCCCATCAGTGGTTGTGGTGCATGACTGAGTTCCATGGTGGAGATTGAAGATCACTAGTTGACAGGCAAACTACAACATGCTCATGGATGCTCTAGGGTTTTACCTACGACCCGTTGTTGAAGATACATGCGGCCAAATCACATGCTTCATCTCTTCAAGCTAAGGTGGTTTGTGGCTGTCCCGTGCTCTCTTTATTTTATATGTTTCTATAGTTCAACACTGAGAAGTATTGGGGATAGATAATATGCCCCAATTTGTACTGCATAGGAAAATATGGACCATGAGTGCATATGCTAAAAAGAATGCATTGAATAAACCACATGGATAACCACAAAAAAGGTATGTCAAATATTCAAGCAACCAAAATAATAGAACAGGAGAAATATAGGATTAGTAGATATATGAATATGCAGATCGAACAGAGATACATGGAGATTTACAAGAGATATAAAAAGAAACATCACCTGTAAAAGGAGGGACGTGATGGAAGATTATGTCTCTTTGCCCATTGAGAATATAAAAGGTCATACATTTTAAGCAAAGGGAAATCATGGAATAGAATGAAGAAAAAAGAAAAGAAATAACGGTGGTTGCACACCTTTGAAAGAACATATTCAAACAGCAAGATAATCTATAAAATATCCTCCAAAAACCAAAGCATCGTAGCTAGGGGACTTAAGAGGGTTCCAGCAGATCGAATCAAAGATGGGAGAGAGGCTTTGCAGATCGGGATTTAGATAAGTATTTATAAATTCATATAATAAGTTTTGTAAATATAAGGATACAAATAAGTAATTTGGTATTTAAATAATCACCTATGAATTAAGGATTTAAACATGATGAAATTCATATTATAGGTATATATATATATATATAGATCTATTGATATATATATATGAAACTATTATAGACTAACAAATAGAATTAATGATGTATATAAATATATTCATATAAGATATAGATGGATATTATTGATGATTGGTTATGCACATATATATCTATATCATTATTCTCGATTAGGCAATAATGATGCGTACAGTAATTCGTGAGCCTTATAGGTAATAAGGACTCTTTAATATAATCATCGCGTGGAAGAAGGGAGTCATGTCGAGTTACAGTGAATATGTCTTAAGGAAGTCCAATATAGTGCGACGATCAGCGGTAAGTATCCTCAACTAACTAATAACATTGAAGGTTATGTAATCAATCCAAGTTGTTGTGGACAGCGGATTACAGTCTAATAACTAATCCATACCTTATCAAGTTAAATAGCAGTGAATGTTTATAAACTCTGATCTGTGTTCAATTGTGAATTCGATTAAATATAATAGGTGAATGCATAGAGAGATTAAATGGATATTTATATGTCAATATATTTGAGTTCATCTATACACCATAAGTGATTCACAAACACCCTGAGTAGATATAAAGGGATATTATTTACAAGTGTCCAATAATAATGCTTGCAGCAATTATTGTATATCATAAGCTATTATGACTTTACCTTGAAGAATAGACTTTGGGCCAAAATTCCCTTCCGCTAGCACTCAATAAGGATAGGGAGGTTACCGAGGGAAGGCTAGTAAATCAATCTATTGATGGACGGTCCCAAGACAGGTAGGAAACCTTGAGGGAGTCCAATTAGAGATCGTTCACACGCCCTTGGCACAGTAAACCTACCATCCAATGAGGTTAGGAAAGTGGAAACAAGGCGAAGATCAATTCAGATCAAGAGTAATAAGTCATATCAGATTATGATGTGTTTTATGCACTAGATAATAATGCATTTATCTTGTTCTTAAAATGTTCAATCGGGAATTGTCTAATTTGAATTAAGGAACTATGTGTATTTGTTGGTAATGCATGATGTATGCAGGTCCTCAAGGCAAATTACATGGGTAAAATTAAGTGTTGGTAAATACAAATTCTTGACCCTAACTTGTGCATTGTATGTCTCTAATACGGGGACATTACATCTTTCCACACATGGGAGTAGCCATTGTGGACGTCATGTTGAAAGACTCCATGACGACATCACGTCGAGAGACTCCGTGATAAACTCTTGTACATCTCTAAGACTGAGATGTGGTTTTCCACAAATTGGTGTAGCCATTGTGGGCGTCATGTTGAGAGACTCCATGACGTGGATATTTGGAAAAATACCTTCCTAGCTAAGAGGGACTGTTAGTGTTATAGCTGCAAGAGATATTTTTCTCCTTAATATATCTTTGTCTAAGGCAGGTCATCCTTCATGTCTTAAACAATATTTTATATTCTTTATTTTTCTAAAGGGGCCGACCTAGAGAAGAGGTCACGTATCTTTGTATATAAGTGAGGTGAAGACCTTTCATTTCAATCATCAAGTTCATTCATTTCATTTGCATCCTATTAGCAGCAGGAGTTTGCATCCTATTATCAGCAGGAGTTCGCATCTTATTAGCAGCAGGAGCTCGCCATTATTAGCAGCAGGAATTCACCATTCTTTTAGCAGCAGATCGAAGTCTTTGAAGAAGCATTATCATTCATTCAAGGAGTGATATATGTTATTGTATGAGATTTGGCCCTATATAAGGCCTGATTGTTGTAAGCAAATTTTCTGCCTTTATTATTTTAATATATAAGGGGATATTATTTGCTAGGTATTTCTCCCTCGAGTAGGAGGGTTTTCCCAAGGTAAAATTGTCATGTTCATTGATCTATGTGTTGTGTTTGCTGCTTATTTACATTTATGATCATAAAACTAACAGGATTACTGTGCCAAGACTCCCTCAAGGTTTCCTACTTGTCTTGGGACCATCCATCAATTGACCAAATTACCAGCCTTTCCCTTCACAAACTTCCTATCCTTAGTGGATACTAGCGAAAGGGAATTTTGGCCCAAAGTCTATTCTCATAGTAAAGTCATATAAGCTTTAAGAAAGCACAATAATTGTTGTAAGCAACATTATTGGGATATTGATAACTATTATCTATTAATCTTCAGATGTGGAATCAGTTATTCATTTATGATGTAAGCATGAACTCAAACTATTGATACATATCTATTGTTTGCCAATGCGTTGTTTCATCTGACTAGGCATTCAATTCATATTATATTTAATTGATGTCATAATCATCACAGATTGGAGTTATTTCTAGACATTTACTGATATTTAAACTGATAAGAAATAAGTTGGACCATACGCTGTAATCCCTGTAGGTAGCAGTTAGCATTCTTGGGAAACTTAACTCACAATCTCTACCAGTGGCTGGAGGTACTTACCTCTGTGTGTCTCTCTACAGTCGATAGTACTAGGGCGTGTCTGCAAGCTCTTGCGTGCCTTCATGTTCAATATCCGATCAATCTTCTCTTTCCCTTCGCAATGACTCAAGGCGTGTTCTTTCCTATTCTTCAATCGATGGCCCCTCTCGTCATGTGAGAGCCTCTTTAAACGTCTTCAAAGGATGTGTCCATTGCTGTGTGACGTGACTTCTCAACAGTTGCATCCTCCTGAGTTCGCCAATTCTAGATTGCTTCATTTGTCCATCTTTAGAAGATGTTCTTAATAATTTATATATATATCCTTAACAAACCCGATTACTTGGAAAATAAAAATATTTTAACTCTGTATATTTTACAAGTTCGATATTCAATAATATGATTATTTCATAATACTTGTTTTAGCAAACATATTTTAACATTTCATATTAGTATTTAACAAATCCAAGGGTTATGACATTGTAACCTTCTATAGACATTTTATTTCAAGGATAAGGGTCCCAGTAGAACTCTCATTTAATAATCAATATATATGTAATGTCCCATTTTTTACGGTATTGAGAGAATAATAATTATTTAATTCTCAAAAGTTAAAATATCAAAAAAGAAGAATTAAATAATAATTATTTATTATTATTGCCTAAAGTTAATTAAAAGGTAATAATTAAATAATTTATAATTGCACAACCATCAAATAATATTATAAAAAGGAGCCTTGCTTTTGGGGAAAGGGTGGATGATTAATTATTTCTTTTCAACCTTAATTTGAGGGTTTCCCAAATTTGTTCTCAGGATGGATGCCTGAGAAAACCATTTTCGACATTGAAACCATCTACCCTAGATGGTCTTGGAAGAATCAATCAGATTCTTCAAATGGACTGCATTGAAGTTTACATTTGGAATTGCAAGAGATCCAATTAATTTGTATTTTGCAGATATATGTGCAAATGTTATTATCAATGCTTGAACGACTATATCTAAGTGGGTTTAGTTTGCGTGATTCATAATATTCCTAGCATATTATTTTTCGGCCCATAGAGGTAATTATTATTGCTATTCGAAGATATATTAGACGGTTCATATTGGACACTATTAGTTATTCAGAAGCCATCGGAAATAAACAACTACATTATATAACTGCAGATGGAGAGATGAACGATGCTATGGCATGAAGATTATTTGTCGTCTAAATCCATTTAGACGAATATCGTATTAATTTGATGGAGGTACCATTAATATCATTCATCGTGGCTGAGTATGAATATTGTTGGGTGTTTTTTATCAATATATTGTGTTGACAAAGGATATTATCAGGCCTTTATGGTCAGCTCCAGCCGCCAACTATCTTGTCTCATTCACAGTATTCTACCATTTCTGCCTCCTTTATCTATAATATTTGTGGATGGTCGAAGTGTGTTAAACAACCATGGGAAACAAGGATTGATATTATATTCACTTGCTCGAGCCGCAATGACATTATGATCTAACGTGTGGCTACATTATTTATTCCTGGCATTCAATGCTAATTGAATGAAGTCATTAAACTGTGGTAGATAAACATTATCGGGCTTGTTTGGAGGTGATACATAGCCACCACCCTTTTTGTCTATACTACGGCATATATTAACCACGAAAGGAGCACACATATGCTTTATTACAGCCGAATTGGTGCCAACGTGGGAAGTCGAGGGATATTCAAGTCATGCCAAATTTCATACATATCATTTGTCCTTATTCGCAGCACCAACTACTAGGAAACTATTGAGCATAAAGAGGTATCGGCTTTGGAATTCAAGACCACTACAAAATCGGTGACCTTCAGCAAACATACGGTACCACTGCTACATGAACATTCTGAAATAAATAATTATATTTCTTTATTCAAATTTCCTAAGGATTATGGCTGTATGTATTGAAAGAATTAATATTGTTTCTTGGATTAAATATTAAATGATCACTATGCTTCACAATTTATAATAGTTTCTTGCAAAACTGAAATTAGCAAAACTCAGTAAATTGGAGTTCTTGAAAGGATCAGTGCATGCAAATTTTACTCGAATACAATCTAAAAACAACCCATAACAACAAGCAAGTAAACTATTTGACAAAATGCTTGCATCTATCAAACTGTACAAATCATGAAAATCCAACCGGTTTGGGCTAGGGTCATTACAGTGGTATCAAGCTAGTGTTCCTGCCAGCCTATAGGTTTCATGAGTGACAGGGAGAAAAGATATTATAACCGAGAAATAAATAAACAGTGGTAGCCTACTCTGGTTTTGAGAGGGGAAACCATTTCAGACATATTGGGAATACATCAAAGATCTTCAGATAATAGCACTAGTTCCTCTACAGGAGGTAGTGCACATTGAGAAATAAGGATGGATGATAGAGGGGAAGATCAGAGAGCGAAAGATCTCCTAAATGCTTTGTTGGTTGAATAAAGGACAACAAATCAACACATGACTCAGTTAATGGAGTTGATGAATCATGAAACGAACCATGCTCAATAACAATAATAATGGGAATAACCAAAATAGCCAAAATGGATGTAATAATGGCCAAGGTGATAATACGGTTAATAACAGGACGCCAAACCGACATGTTGTATCTACTAGTTTTAGGCCTTTAATGCCTGTTTTTCTACCCAAAATAGAGCCTCAAGAAGGCAATGAGCCTACACTAATTGAATTGCAGAACAATCCAAACAAGACTGGGTTGTTGTAGGACCTTGTTTTCAACATGATATCTCCCTCCATGATTACATAGATTTGAAAATGAGACATATGCCCAACAGGGGTAACCAAGAGCATCACAATGATCTCAGGCGAAAGGTTAGTAAATTGAGTTTGCCTTATTTTGATGGATTAGGGAAGACATCAGCATGTGCTTGGGTTCAGAAAGTTGATACCTATTTCCAACTGAATCCAATGCCTAAAGATGAAGCAATCAAATACGCTGCCCTACATCTAGACAAAATTGCTCATGAATGGTGGCATCATTGAATGGTCACTATGGGCCATGATCAAATTACCTCATATGCTTATTTTACAAAAAGGCTTATCAAAAGGTTCAAGAAGAAGGATCTCGAACTCCATTTCAAGGAGTTGGCACAGTTAAAGCAATGGGGTACAGTTGATAGCTACATTGCTGATTTGCAGAGACTCGTTGTTTTGGTTATAGATTTTTCGGAGAGGTGATTGATCATACTTTTCATGGACAAATTGTCTAAGCCATTCAGAGGTTGGATTAAGGCACTTAACCCACTCACATTGCAGTATGCGATCAAAAGAGTGAGAGATATGGAGTTTTCCACTTTGAAAACCAAAAGTCAATCAAGAGGGATTCCATCTAAGGATGAAAAGCAAGAAGACAAATCAGAAATGAAAACTTCCAATCTGCCTAAGACTGCACCTCCGAAATTGGATTTTGACTCAAGGAGAGAGTTACACAAGAAGTTGTGTTTTACTTGTCATGAACCATGGGAACCCGGTCACAAGTGCCTTGAGAAACGCAAAGCATACTACATTGAGGGCTGCCCATGAATGGTGGTATCACAGTTTGGTCACTTTGCCATAACCCTATTGTGACATATGATGAGTTCACTAACAAACTCATCGAAAGATTTGACACCAAGGATCCTAAGGTGAAATTCCATGAGCTTGCCTAGCTAAAGCAACATGGCTCACTTGATACTTACATTTCTGATTTTCAAAGGCTTTCCGTGAAGGTGCCCAACTTCACTAAAATAAGACTGTAGTCCTTTTCTCAAAAGGACTAATGGAACCGTTGAAGGGGTGGGTGAAGGCTTTCGATCCACCAACTCTTGCAAAAGCAATCAAAAAATCAAGAAGTATGGAGTTGGCTGCTCCTAGGCCAAAATTTCAGTCCAAGCCATTCTCACACAGGAAGGATAAGAAGCCATTTCATAAGGATTCAAATCAGACCACGGATGGATGATGACCTCCATAATGAGCTCTAAAGAAAAAAATTTGCTTCACTTGCAAGGAACTATGGGCCTCAAGGCACAAATGCCTTGAAAGAGGCAAATCTCATCATATGGAAGTGCATTCTAATGATGGATCAGAATCTATATCAAAACAGCAATCTAATTTTGAGGAAAAAAAAGAAGAGGCTCCAGAAGAGAGGGAAGATGACCAAGAAAGTGGGGGTGCATTTTCCCAACTTTCTAGTTTTCAAAAAAAATGAGTCATTCAGAGTTTGTGGTGTGCTTTGTGGGCAGCGATTTGTTGCTCTATTTGATACTCGAGCAACACACAATTTCATTGACGAAGGGATAGTAGCAAAGAGAGGCCTCAAAACAGAACAATTTGAAGGTTTCACGGTCATGGTAGCTGATGGCTTCACAATCACTTGCACTCGCAAGATCTCTAACACGTCTATCTAGTTGGGTAATTATGAAGTCTGTCATATCCTTGAAATTGCGACAATTAGATAACAAAAAAAACATATTTAGAATTATTAACTATTAATTGTCAAAGAAAATATTATAATTATAAATATTATAAATAACGTTATAAATATTAAAATAATATTATAATCATTATAATATAATAGATATTAGAATGTATAAAATTAATATAAAACATAGTAATAATATAACCATACTATGGAATAGAACAATTAATATTAAATATCACAATAATAAAGATAATAAGAACTAATATTACCTAAAGTTAATAAGTCTAAGAATTGATTCATTATGCTATAGAGATACAGCGATCCGTTCTATGGCAAATCCCACGCCTAGAATGAAAAGTCCACAGTTTGGCATATGGGTGATCTGTTCACTGACAGGTGCAATCCTCTATATGGGTGATCTGTTCACTGACAGGTGCAATCCTCTATACGAGTGTATGCCACGACTTCTTCCAGGGAACGTGGTTTCTTTGGAGCAGCGGAAGTCTATGAAATTCACGAAGAATTCCTCTCCACGTCACACTATAGCCGCCTTCAACAATGTTCAGCGGTCAAGGAAATAAGTCACGACTCCCATATTAAATCTGCCCAATAGCCCATATCATATATTCAGTTGCTTTTGTGAGATACGTGGTTAAGATACGAGGCTGTGAAGGACTTATGATGGCAATTATATAAGTCTGAAAGGGCCCACAATCTCAACTGATATATTGTGATTCTCTTCTAATGAATATCGACCTTGCTTAGACTTATATTTTGGAAAGCTCGTATATGAATTAAGCCTTAGTGTATTGTAAATAAATTTCAGTAGTGAGAAAAGAAGCTGCAAAAAATTAAACACAAGATAATCTTTGTTTCATATTTTTCATTCAATACATATTACATATATATAGGATTCTCATATCCTATTTTGTAGGAAACAAATCTCTAAATATATGAATTGTTTTAACAAATTAAAACAACTCAAAATTAAAACACCTCATAATAAAATCCCAACTAATTACTTTCAAACCTAGAATAGCTACGTGAGTTTTCATTATAACTCACTTTTATTTTATCATTAAACTATTCTAATTAACAAACCTAAAAACTTAATAATGCAATATTCCTAACACCCCTCCATATTGCATTATTCTCCAAATGTGGATAGTGGACCAACCCACATTCAATAGTTCATCATAAGGTATGAGTAGGGACATACACATCTACTCATGAAAAGCAATGGTAGAACTAGCCTCACCATGCTTACTGTACTTTCATCCAAGGATAGGGACAAACACATCTACCAATGGAACCAACGATAGGGACTAACACATCTATCCAAGGTCTTACATCAAGTTTGGATAGGGACAAACACATCTATCCAACATCAAAGTCATGAACAGGGACACACACATCTGCTCACCACAATTATGATTGGGGACAAACACATCCAATTATAATCACCAACTCATGTGACTAGGGACAAACACATCCATTCACTAACAATCAAGAAATGTGATTGGGGACATACGCATCCAACCACAACTCGCATACTTTGTGAACCAAGTCCTTGTTGTCACGTATGCAGGCACCTTTGTAGATCATTGCAACTCTGATCACAAATGATATGAGATGCTTGCCACTGCCACCTAGAAACCGATCTTGGCTTTAGTCATTTTGGCACAAATAATTTTGTCACTAACACAATTTTGTGGCCCTGTCACTAGTGACTGACGAGAGGTCGTTGAATTTCCTCCAACCTCCTGTGCCTCCATCCTCCAATTGATTTGCTTCATAGAAAATTTGTCTTTTGAGGTTCATTTCATTAATTATGAGGAAATAATATATCCCCCATGATGTGAACTTCTTACAAGGAGTGTCGGGTATGTTAAATTTAGTGATCAGATAAAATGCACAGAAAATTAATTCAAAATCAGACACAATAACACAGCAGATACCCTGGGAAAACCCTCCTCTTGAGAGAGAAAAACCCAGCAACAATATATCACTTATATATTGAATTATCAATGAATGTCTCCTTTACAAAGAGGCCGATAATGAGGCCAAGAGTGTGCACTACAATCTGATGCAATCACAGATATAACCAGATGCAAATCACCGATAATGAAACTCAGCCTTCAACAATCTGCACTTGATGAAGAACTCGCACTTCTCTTGAATAGAACTGGAGATGAATATGGAATGCATACGAATGAATGAATGATGACAATGAGAGATCAATCGGCTATAAATACAATATGGAAGGGAGACGTGACCCTTCAATAACTCAAGTCGGCCAATCATAGAAAGATGCGCCTCTTTTATAAAATCACGTCTTTGATTAACAAGTCGGCCTCTACAAAATTCGTGCCTCTTCAAGAATTGACCCATTTAATATTTAACAAATGATAACTATTATTTACCAAGGGTTGTGGCCAATCATAAAGATGAACTCAACAATTCTATTATTTAATTGTTCTTCGTGTGCACGATCTGGGCTGGAGTATGAGACTGACGCTGCCATAAAACATCAACAGGGTACCACCAAACATGCACTCCGATTACAATTAAAAAAAAAAAGTCTTTCTATTTTTTTTTCAACACTTTTTGAATACATTTGATGACACTAAATTGATAATAACTCTAAGACAATAAACAACCTTCCACTATGAAACTATTAAAAATTGAGCTTAAGCTATCATACCTAGCATCAATAATAACGACAACAAATGGCTTGCTTGGACTAAGAAGCACTTACACATGGTAAAGCTCATCTTGCATGGGAGAGAAAGGTATTTAGCAACATGGAATGTTGAACTATAAAGTTGTCATGACAATATACCATTTATGTAAACATCAACTAGAGCAGAAATCTAAATGACAATATTTTAAGATTTTCTTCATTTATTTTCCTCTCACATAAACCACCAAGTGTTTGGCAGGTAGATTCGACCAATCTTTCTAGTGCTTCTAAAAGCAATCGATCAACATATATGTATAGTCCTCCACAGCTAAGAGGGACCAATGGCATCCATATCACATCCCAATGAAATATTGATTTACAATCTGCTATATCACAATCTCTCAAAGAGGTGAAATAATAGGTACTCTGTAGGCAGCTCAACGTGCTCAAAATGCTTGCAGTGAGATAACCCTTTCAATAACTCATCAAATGGCAGAAAAATTGATGCTTACAGATCACTTTGACATTGATGTATCCAACTCTATCATGAATCAGTAGATTATTGTATCAAAAAATATTTTTCTAGAACATCAAGAATTCACGTCAACCGATGGTTCTCTGTTTCAAACCCTAACTGATTTTGTGTTGTTTTTGCAAATTTTTGGTTTTTTTGTATTTTTGAAGGTTTTTCAGGCAAATATTAAAAACTGCGATTTTTCTAGGAATTGATAAAAAATTCATAAAAAATTCATACATGCATGGAATGCGTGGAAATTGTCCAGAATAGAGAGGCGTTCTTTTATTTCAACTTTTCCAGAGCATACAATATGGAAATCTGAACATGCAATGAAAATACAATGAAATTATTGAAAGAAACCTGGGTGGCGGCTGCAGCAATATGAAAGATGGTACGGCCAAATAAATGAAGAATCTCTGGGCTCGAAAATCAATGCACAACCTCAGTAGACCAAGGCGCCCAATGTCCAAACACCAGAAGCTGAGAAATACAGGCGTTCCTCTGGAGATGAGAAGGTACGGCCAGGAAAGTACAGAAAAGTACGGCTGACAGCAATAAAGAACAAAGTACGGCCTCCAAGAAATATTGCCAGATCTCTGAATAGATTCCTCTGTTGAAGTCGCCTCAAAAGGAAGATGATTTTCTCTGCTAATCTCTGAATAAATAACTCAATATACCCAATCTGTGATCCCTGGATGAAATCACCAAGTGCAAGCTTCAGCTGGTATTGCACAGCCTCAGTCTGCCTAATCTCTGAAGAGTTTGTTCTCCAGAAACGATCGTCTGCCAGAAACCCTAGGGTTTGCAAACTCCAATGCTCAGAGCAATAAAGACAAAATTGAATAATAATCAAGATAGTTCGATTTTGTCTTGAGAAGGAATATATATGCCTTGAAGAAATTCGACCCAACTCACTTTTAAAATAATCATTTAAATTAAATGATTTAATTTGCCTTTGATACTTAGGAGAAAATATTAATTATTGGCGTCCCCTTTTTAATGAATATAAAATACTCATTAAGTCACATTTAATAATTTATTATAAAGTATAATAAATACTTTATAATTAAGCCAAATAATTAAATATTTAAATATTTCAATAAAGTGACTTTATTATAAAGTCAAAATATTAAATATTTAATAATCCATTAAATACTCCTATTTCTCCGTCAACATCAAACTCTAACTGGGTCGATGAAATAATGGGAACCCAGGTGCCCTGCCAAAATAGCACTTTCCGCCTGACTAAACTTAAAAAATATAAAGTTCCTAAAATGCCCATCGATTCCCAAGGCCCAACCCGACACAACCGCAAAACTGGAGCTACCAAACACCGCAACCCCCAGATGATCCTCTCTGACACTCCCACCCCACGAGGATCGAATGATAGGCTAACTCGCCACCGTGTGGACTAGGATGGGGACATGACATTCACGTCCACCATTTTGTTGCTCATTTTTCTACAACAAACTGCTCATTGAATACTAAATATCCCATAAAAAAATTCTGGGTTTTGTTCTACTATTCATCAGCTTTTCAGAACATATTAAGTTTTTATTTTTAGTTCAGTATTGAGAGAGAAATCATAATTTTACTCAACTGACTATGAAAGAAATTTTGGATGCCTAGTTCTGATATTTCTCCAAAAATTCAATCAGTGACAAGTTGACTGGGAATAAGAATCACTTCGTGACAGATTTAAGAACAAGAGAACATGCATGCAAAGTGGTGGCAAAGGCTTAGAGCTTGAGAGATATGCTGGAATCGAATAAAAGAAAAATAAGCTACAAAAGAAGTTGCATTACTTTTTGTTGAATGTGTAATTCCTCATACCTTGTGTGGAGGCACCAAGACTTAAAATGCATTACGATCTCTATCGAATGAACTTGAATCTCTCTTTCTATACTACTGGTACCAAATTCTCGTGCAATGGAATCAGCAGGAATAAAGAAAAATGAAGATAAAAAAATTGTGCTTCTCACATTTGGGATTTAACAAACTGTAAATGATATAATGTGAGCTCTGATACCAGTAAATAAATTTCAGTAGTGACAAAAGAAGCTGCAAAAAATTAAACACAAGATAATCTGTGCTTCATATTTTTCATTCAATACATATTACATATATATAGGATTCTCATATCCTATTTTGTAGGAAACAAATCTCTAAATATATGAGTTGTTTTAACAAATTAAAACAACTAATAATAAAATCCTAACTAATTACTTTCAAACCTAGAATAGCTAGGTGAGTTTTTATTATAACACACTTTTATTTTATCATTAAACTATTCTAATTAACAAACCTAAAAACTTAATAATGCAATATTCCTAACACGTATAAAGAAATTAATCGATATTTAAGGCATAAAGATCAAGACAGCGATTAGTAAGGAGTTAAGGATTAGTTTACAAAAGGCATCGATTAGCTTCATGGGCAAAGGTTACACCCTCCCTTGCATAACTGTCTCTTCCCCAAACGTCACACCCTCCACGTCAGGCATGAGGATATAAAAACGGGTTTAAGATTGATTCTTCCAGATTAGGAGCACTCAGCAGAGCCTTAGATGATCAGAAAAGGAGATTAAAAAACAAGAAAACATTCGATAGAGACTACAGACACGCGGCACACGCCAAATCAGGTGAAGAAATTCACTTAGTCATTAATATCTAGAATCCCGAGTTCAACACTAGAAAATCATGCCGTGATAAATATCTGAACGTACTGTTCTCTCTATGCATTACTGTTTGCAGTTGCACCATGCAATCTGCTTGATCAGTACAAACTGACTGTCTTTATGTACCCTATCCGAAATGCAAATAACTCAGAAATAAAGCTCAAGTTGATTACTCATAATGCTACAACCTTACCCTGCATGACTCCATCTGTTAAGCACAAACTCTAGCACACAGCCCTCATTTACAGTCAACATAGGGTAAAGAATCTGATAAATCAATATTGCTGCAATTTCTGAAATTGTTAATTCTGAATTCTGTATCTATCTATTCATTGTCTTTACCTTTTTGTGTGCTATCTATATATCAGAAATAAGAGACTCTGATAGGGCTAACAATATGCAGATATATGAATGTTTCTCCATTAATTCAGAACTGAACATACAAACTAGATGTTGCTTATTAATTATCTGATTATTAGTGCAATGATTTTCTATAGTATCGTCATAATTATAATTGTTCTAGGAATAGATTTGATATTGACTTAAGAATCAATAATAAGTGCAAATGTATGACTGCTTAAAGAGTGTCTGATCGCTTGAAAACCTGCTCGGGAGGAAGGGCCTGAGAAAAGTAGTGCCTAGAAACCCCACTTAAGATCCACCCAACCTCAAGGCAAGGGTAGGCCATGGAGGAGTGGAAGTTCCACTTAAGATATACCCAGTCCAAAGGAAGAGTTGGGCCATGGAGGGGTGGGGGTCCCACTCAAGTCCGCCTGAATCAAGGAAGAGTTGGGCCATGGAGGGGTGGTAGGCCTAGACCACTTATAAGCTCCGTTGGCTTCCCCCAGCAGGTTAAGTGTCTTTCGAGGTGATGACATGGGTGGAGAAAGCAGGTACTAAGTCGCCAAGAAGAGAGAGTTGTGGTATACAACCTCTTGGACTTGGCAAAGTACTTCGGGCGGATCTACCCATGCCACTCCTCATAGATTCATAATAGTTGCATTTGTGATTATGTTTATAATTGGCTATCTAGATGTTAATGCTAACAGACATGTGTATATGCGGAAATATTGTTCATTTGGTGAATGCAAGTTTCAGCCAGGAATACCCCATTGAAGAGTTATCCAATTGATTAACCCTAACCCTAAACAAGCGAATCCTAGGGAAAAACCTGGTAAAGGACATTACAAAGTCAAAGATGACTTCTATGTTGTGAGCATTGGTGATACGGATGCAGTGCTTGGTATCCAGTGGCTGCAATCTCTTGGAGAAATCACTTTGAACCTTCAGACCATGGAGTTCAAGTTTACATCAGATGGGAAGAAGGTGGTTTTGAGAGGGATGTCAAATGGAGGCCCTCATATTGTTTCATTCAAAATGATGGAAAGGCTGATTCGTCATGATATGGTAGAGTGGGCAGCAGAGTGTGTGATCATGCTTTCCAATCCTCCAAAGGATAAGAGACATTATCATCTTGATGTGCAAGCTTTGATTTCTAAGCATAGCAAGGTGTTTGGCAACTTTCCTCTAGGAAGACCTCTTGAAAGGGGGATTGAGCATGTCATTGAGCTTGAGGAAGGAGCAAAACCAATTATCACAACACCATATCGACCTCCGAAGAGGCACAAGGATGAGATAGAGAAGGCCATCAAAGAGCTCTTGGAGATGGGTCACATTCGCCCAAGCAAGAGTCCTTTTGCTTCTTCAATGGTCTTGGTGAAGAAGAAGGATGGCACTATGCATGTGCATAGACTACCGAACTCTTAACAAGAAAACAATCAAGAACTGGTATCCTATTCCAAGGATTGTTGAGCTACATGGAGTTGTCTACTTCTCTAAGATAGATCTCATATCAGACTACCATCAAATCAGAATGAGAGAGGAAGACATAGAGAAGACTGCCTTCAGATGCCACTTTGGGCATTATGAGTTTCTAGTCATGCCTTTTGGGTTGATTAATGCACCTGCAACCTTTCAATCTTGCATGAATAGGATGTTCAATAAGCAATTGAGGAAGTTTGTGCTAATCGTCTTTGATGACATCCTAATTTACAGCAAAACATGGGAAGAGCATTTGAAGCACTTGGAGGAAGTGCTTAGCATTTTGGAGTCAAAATCCTTGTTTGCAAAAGAATACAAATGTGAATTTGGAATGACCGAACTTCTCTATCTTGGTCATGTGATCAACTCTAAGGGGGTTAGTGTGGATCAGGAGAAGATTAAGGCTATCTGGGATCGACCACCTCCAGAAAACCTCACTCGGTTGAAGGGGTTTTTGGGTCTATGTGGAATCTACAAAAGGCTTGTCAAAGGGTGTTCGTAGATAGCTGCTCCTCTCACAGATCTTACCGAAAAAGGGCCATTCACTTGGTCAAGAAAAGCATAGAAAGCCTTTGATCAGTTCAAACAACTTATGAGTTCATGTCCCGTTTTGGCTATATCAGACTTCTCCAAGCCATTTGAGTTGCAATGTGATGCTTCTAGAGAGGGTATTGGAGTTGTCCTAATGCAAGACAAGCATCCTATTGTCTTTGAGAGCAGAAAATTGAGGGGTGTAGAGAGGAGATACTCCACTTATGACAAAGAGATGCTTGCTATCATGCATGCCTTGGCCAAATTCGGGCAGTATTTGGTTGGAGGCAAATTCATTGTGAAGATTGATCACAACAATCTTAAGCACTTCTTGCATCAAAACGACCTCAATGATAGGCAGCATAAGTGGGTGAGTAAGCTCCAAGCTTACGATTTAGACATCGAGTATGTCAAGGGAAAGAATAACATAGTGGTCGATGCCTTGTCAAGAAGGCCACACTTGAGTTCATTGGTGGAGATTACAGCTGATTGGAAGGAGCAGATTATTGCGGAATATGCTAAGAATTTCTTTGCTTACAGCATAGTTGATGGTACTTTGCGTAATGAAAAGTACAAAGTGGTGAGTAATTTGATATTGTACAAGGATAGAATCTTCTTGGTGCTAGAATCGAAGCTCAAAGTGAAAGTGTTCCAATCATTTCATAACATTCCCTTGGCTGGTCACCAAGATTATTTCAAAACATATAAGCAGATTCAGGAGAGATTTTCATGGAAGGAGCTCAAGGATGAGGGTCTTTCGCTATGTTAAGGAGTGTCAGATCTGCCAACAGAACAAAAATCAGCACACATTTCCTGCTAGTTTGTTGCAGCCCTTGCCCATTCCCAATCAAACATGGGAAAGTATCTCCATGGACTTCATCATGGGCTTGCCTAAGGTGCAAGGGAGAGATTGCATGTATGTCATTGTTGATAGACTGACGAAGTTTATTCATTTTTTTGCCATTACCAGCTCATTTACAGAAGCTCAAGTTGCTGATTTGTTCTTCAGAGAGGAGTTCTAATTGCATGGCTGCCTAAGAACATTGTGAGTGATAGGGACAAGAAGTTTGTAAGCACATTTTGGCAGGAGATTTTTAGCTCGAGTGGTACAGTGCTCACTCCAAGCACTAGTTATCACCCACAAACGGATGGGCAAACTGAGATTGTGAACAAGTGGCTTGAAGGTTATCTCAAGAATTATGTTTCAGGGCAGCAGAAGACTTGGGTGACATGGCTTCATTTGGGAGAGTATTACTACAACTCTTTGTATCACATGTCTATCAAAATGTCTTCATTCATGGCTCTATATGGGTATAAGGCTCCTAACTTCATTGATTTGTTAATTGGTGATAGTAGAGCCCCTAAAGCGAGGGATATGTTGCAGCAAAGCCAAGACATTTTGAAATCTTTGAAGGACAATCTTCATCATGCCCAAAATCAGCAAAAGATGTATGTTGATCAGCAACGTATAGAGCGTACATTTGAGGTTGGGGAATGGTCTATCTAAGACTCCAACCATACAGACAGTCCACTCTCAAGAAGAGTGGAGCAAAGAAGCTCAAGCCACGTTTCTATGGGCCTTTTAGGATCACCAGGAGAGTTGGGGAGGTGGCTTATGAGTTGAAGCTACCAAAGTGTAGCAAGCTTCACAACATCTTCCATGTGTCACACCTCAAGAAGGCGCTTGGGCACAATGTTGTTCCTTCTACTGATTTACCTCCATTGGATGAGGAAGGGCAGTTGGTTTTGGTGCCAAAGGCAGTCATTGATTTCAAAGAGCACTCTTTGAGGAGGAGGTCTATCAGAGAATATCTGGTGAAATCGAAGAATCTACCAGTTGAGAATGCTACTTGGGAGATGAGCAGATTTTGCAGCATCCAGACTTGTGATTGCTTGAGCAGATTTTGCAACATCCAGACTTGTGATTGCTTGGGGACAAGCAATCTTGGGGAGGGAGGATTGTAATGTCCCCTTCTCGGTCCTAGGATTTTCTGTGATCGTTAGCCTATTTCCAGAGACTCGGAGGCATTTTTAGAGTTTCCAAGATTCTTGGAGGTTTTTCATCAGTTTTTCAAGGGTTTGTTGCGGGAATTTGTTAGAAGGATTTCAAGGTCTTTCAAGGTTTTATGAGAATCTTGGTGGGAAATCACTACTATTTTTAGCAATGTCTATTTTGAACAACTCACAACTGCTTCTCAAAATGTGCTTATTTTGAGATTAGAGTCACTATTTTTAGCAATATGCTATTTTTAGTAAGTGTTATTTCTGGTAGTGGTCTTGGTAGCAATTCAATACAGGGTTTCTATTTCTAGAAGTGGTCTTGGTAGCAATTCAGTACAGGGTTTCTATTTCTGGCAGTGGTGGTAGTTGCAGTGGTTGGCATCTTGGTATTCTTTGTAGTTGGCTTCTCCACCGTCCTTTGAGTTCAAAAATGGAAATGTTGGCAACTTAAGTTCATTTTATAATGTTAAGTTGCTTTTTGCCCCCTCACGCCTAAGATGATCAACTTAAGTTGTTTTGAAAAGGGGAATATGAGTTGGATGCCAAGTTTGAGGACTTATGCTTTTTAAAAGTTAATTTTATGATTTCAAAGATGGACGCCAAAATGAAGGGGTTAAATGCCTTTTAATAAAATATTATATTCTCCAAAAAGTGGCGTCCCATTTTAAGAGGGAAAAGCATTTCAAATTCTTTGGTCTCAAGGCAGGCTATATAATGCCCTCTCTTGCTCTCATTTGTTGATGCTATTTTGATGTAAAGAAGTGCTGCCAAAATGCAGATCGGACTCCTTAAGCTTTGAGGACGAATCCCTCCAAGTCAACTTCAATTTCGAGATTGAGAGATATCTCCTAGCTGAACAATGTTGTAGCTCCATCTCAAGGGTTGTAGTTGGGCTTATTGTGGTGATGACTATATCATTTATTTCAGTTGTTGCTAGTTTTGATGTCTTCTAGATATATGTTGGTGTGTGTGTGATGGTTTACAGCTTTGGAGGCTTTTTGGAGTCTGTTATCAAACCTTGATGTTGTTGGTTTGCACCTAGCTGACCCACCTTTTTGTTCATACTGATCGGAGGAATGATTATCTTTTTGTGGGTGTTCATTCTATGCTTTCCTCATGCTTGGGTGCCCCTTTGCCTGAAGTTTGATGATTTTTGAAGAAGTGTGGATTTTATGGTAGTTGGTCGACCTACCTAGGAGGCCGTACCACTTGGTTGGAGGTGTCTTGGGACTCGTGTGTGTGTTGTAATGTCCCCATCGCAAAGATAAGTATATATTTAATATTTATATTTTAAAGATATACGCATTCAAATGGAGTAATCATTATAGAACATTCTCATTTAAAAGCGTGACTAACTTGTGTGTCGTTAGTGACAGATTAGAAGAAGAGATCCTAGGTGAAACTAAGGTGTTTTTGCTTGAGGACAAGCAAAGTCAAGCGGGGGAGACTTGTGATGTCCCCATCACAAAGGGGCATCTGAGATAAGTATACGCTTAATATATTTATATTTTTAGATATACAATAACATGTTCAGGTAGAATACTCATATCAAATATAAATATAGAGGAAGGTAATTTAAAATATCATTATAATTATAATTATCATTAATAATATTATAATTATAATAGTCAGAGATAAAATATAATCTAATAATATTATAATTATAATAATATATATAGAACAATATTATAATTACAATATTTATATATATCATTGTAATTATCATAATTATGATTATAAAAATAATGAATATTATAAGATAAATATTGAAAATCATAAAATCATAAAAGAAATAATATTTAGATATAGCTACATACCAATAAGATTTGTCATTTGTTTATTTACCAATCAAAGCTTATACAATAGTGAAAAGGGATGCATAAAGGCAACAATTGAGAGACGTATCTCTTGGATGCCTATATCAAATAGGTGCTAGGAGGAAGGAGATCATCAAGGAAGAAAGAAAAGAGTTCAGGAAAAAGCCTCAAGGAACAAGTGAAGAGAAGGATCATATCAAGAAGAAACAAAGAGAGGATATCCGCACCCAAGGAAGACGTCAGACAGAAGAAATGAGCTTCAGTTACATCTGAATGGGAAGTAAGAAAAGAGTTTGGGGGGTCAAATACTGAGGTTATGCGGATTTGGTTTATGGAATTTTGCATGTTTCCTGAAACTAGAACAAAGACTTTTTGGCTCTACAAGGACCAGAAGCTTCTGTAGAGAACATTGCCTACTGTGTTGTGAGATGCCCCCTGGGCAATTGATTTAGTTTTTACATAGTCCGCTAATGCAAGCATGGAATACTCGTCAGGCGCTGAGATCAGAAACTAAAGATGATTCGATGCAATGAATTTTAGTTCAATCGTTGTTGATATTAACACACCAAAGACCATTCCAACAAACGGATTTGGAATGTGTTTGAGTGTTTGTGTTTTTTCCAGGAGTTGTCGTGACTCATCTAAAACAGGAGATATTGTGCTTGTTTGTCTTCAATTTATCATAGCAACTCAAATAAATAAAGCAGCACGACTAATTCAAAGTCACCATGCCATCATGAAAGCAAATCGAATCTATATAAAGGAAGATTATAAGTTTTTGAGAGTTGATATTAGAAGAATACCAAAAGTGAAATGAAAAGTTGTCTATTCGGTTAAATGCAATGTAATTAATGTTGCTTGTAAGCTACCGTGGTAATTTGAAGCCGCCTCACACATCTAGAGTCAACCTTTTTTATTCGGGGGAGCTCAATATGAAAGTCGGGAGTCCTAGAATATTTAAAGTCGCAACTTCCTGGGTAACTGCCGCCTTTGTCTCTACCTACAAGATTATCATAGGGAGTCTTTCGTTGCAAGGAGTTCGTATTAAATCATTGGAGGAAGTTCTAATTGTCGTAAACATTTAGAAATCAATACCATTCAAGGAGGCAATACCCATTATGAATCGGGCAACTTGAGAGAGCGGTGAGAATTAAGGAAACGTGTTTCGATGAAGGAGGCGGAAAATTATTTAAATTTCTACAAATACATTGTGTCGACATATTGTGGGGAATTATGGAAGTTGCAATTATATATCTAAAGCTCTGAAGTACTCTTCGAGAGCCAATGGTCAATTCATAAAGAATGCGTGGGCAGCTATGCCGAAATTAGAGATAGCATCCATTCAAAAATGACATGTATAAAGAGATAAATTCAGAAATAGCAAACAAAGAGGTCTAACCTCTTATTTAGTTCAAAGGCATGAATTTAATTTATGAATCAGAGACAGCATACATTAATATTTAAGTCAGAATTTATTATTCAAATTTATTCTATTGATAAGTTGGAAATTTAGTTCAACCTGATAATTATTGGTTGACAATTTGTGTCAATCCACTAAGGAGTAAATCGGAAAAATCATGGATCCGAACTGGGGACATTACAGTTGTTCAGACTTGTTTGTGGTGGCTTACTACCTAGTCTTGGACACATAGCAATGTTGGATCATTTGCAAGTGGTTTGGAGAGTTTTCGTCGAGTATCGAAGGACTTATAAATTTTTGAAGGTTGAATGTTTGAAGATTGTTGGTTGGGGTTTCGTGCTTGCTGTTCATGCATATCAGCCTGCTGCACCAGTCATATCAGACCTGATTCTCCTTTATTTTTTCATGTTTTATGATGTTTAATCTTTCCTATGTAGCAAAGATTGTTTACCGATTCAATGGGCTATCATGTTGACTTGATTATTTCATAATATCTTGTACTAAGCACTCATTGTAACACTAAATTGGTAGTCCCAATCAGCGATTTGATTCTTGTTACTGTGGATGCTTACCCCATTGAACAAGTGGTGCTCCCACAGAAAAGTGGTCGAGCTTTACTTTATGTTACTTTTGCTCCCGCTGAATAAGTGGTCGAGTTTCTAACTTACTTTCTTGTTATTGCCCGCTGAACAAGTGGAAGTAGGTCGGCTTGCCACCAAGTGCATTTTCCTTTCTTTGTAATTCCCGCTGAATAAGCGGATGTTTACTTTCATGCACTTGATTATGATTGCTCACCCCGTTGAAGAAGTAGTAGCACAGAGGATCTCAATATTGTAAACCAACCACCGTATGCTCTCGCCTTACCCATATCAGGATATGGGTGATCAAAAAGTGGAAGGTGTTCATTTCTAGCTAGCTTGTTATTTCAATAATTGCAAGATTCCCTTTTCACCGTATGCTCTCACCTTGCCCACACTGTGATCTCGGTGATCAAAAAGTGGAGGGTTGCTTATTCCATTGCTTATCTTTGCATATTAGCTAATGCTAACGAGCAAAATTTGTGGAAAAAATTGGAGTGTTTATTACGAAAAATCTATATGAAACAAGGGAATGACCACCACAAAAGCTTTGAGATGATTAAAAATATTGTCAGCATTATCAAACCTCTGTTACATTTACTCCAACAAATGTGGCAAAAGGAAACCCACAACTAGGTTTGAGGGTTTCCCTAAAGATTTACAAGCCACCATGGAATCATTAAACTACAAACACTATTGCCATATAAAACCCTTTCTATGACTTGAAAAACATGCGGTTCGACTAATGGACTAGATATGCAAAAACTAAAACCCTAGATGGCCATTTAACACTTACAAGGTCTTGGAAGAAAAGTAAAATGAACAACCTTATTTATATCATGCAACCTACTATTTATACAATCTAGATTCGTGTTACTCTACAAACTATTGGGATTTACAACATCCTCTGCAGATCAAGACATTCAACATAAGCAAGTACATCATACTTCATCAAAATCTACCTTGAGTTGCAAGGAGCAGCACATTTGTACAACTAGAAAGGGTCAAATCCTAAGAAGTAGCTGAGGTGCTTGGGAGGATTTGCAAGACTTCAATGCAGAAGTGGAGGTTGGTCATGGATACATAAGTTGGAACATGGAAAATCTATAAGGTAAAGTGTGGAGGGAAATAAGGAAAAGTGTGGAGGGAAACAAGGAAATGCAAGGAATTGAGGATTGCATGGGTAGAGGGAAGAGTGAAGGAAATCCATGAGTCCAAGGAAGGTCTACAAACATGAGCTTGAAGAGATGCGGGAAAATAACAAACATCCGAAAGTGAAGGATGTCCAAAAATCAAGAAGAATCCCACAATGGTGAAAATGGAAGAATATGAGTGATTTGTGTTAGGGAGAAATGCAGAAATGTGGGGGCAATCAAGACTTAGGAAACATTGGAAAACTGTAAGGAGAAGTCAAACATGAAATGGGCTTGAACAAGTCCAAGTCGAAAGGGGAAATTAGACTGAAAAAGGAACATGGAAGATGGGAACCAAAATCCTATAGAACATAAGACATTTGAATGTTCTAGGAAATTCGGGGTCCAACCGAACATCTTGACTTCAAAACAAAATGGAAGTTCACAAGCCAGCAAAAAGTCCACAAACTTGCAAAAAACCAAAAAATGAACACATACACCCCAAACTTGGAAATTTTTGAGCTTTTGCAATCTTTAGCACATGAAAAAAACATTGGGGAAAGAAAACAATATTAAGCTAAAAATGATCAAAGAGGCACATTAAGGGGATTCTTAGATTAGTAATTAATGCTTTACGGACAAAGAAAATTCACCACTAATTATAGTACAATTGCTGTGATAAATATGCAAAACATAGAAATAGGTACCAGGCATGTGACCTACTTGACAAAATCCACTAGGGAATATAGAAGTATGCACATGGTACGCCAACTATATGGTAAAATGTCTGAAAGAAATATTAGCCTATACAAGGCAAATGGACTGTTTGACAAAATGTCTCAAATGAAGAGTAGAAGTATGCACAGGATTAGTGTGCAAACCCCAATCCATTCATGATAAGATTAGAAGTTATATGCATTTAAACAAATACACACAACTTCTATCTTGGATCATCCATCTTCTTCTTGCTTAAAGGAAAGCAAATTTGGGATGGGAGGACTTGTTATGTCCCCTTTGAGATAATAGCACGACTGAATGTTTGTATATACATGGAAATGTTAATGTTATAGCAGCTTCGGTAGTTCCTTCCAACTCACCTCTTTCATGGAAGACATAAATTGAATGATAGCCGTTGGCTATTCAATTTATATTTATTGTTTTGTATTTCATACTATGGCCGACATAAAAGAATTCGAAATTCTTAGAAGTCATTTAATATTTATTTGAGGCCGACTATCATTTAAGAACATGCGTGATTTCTTAGAGGCCGACTTGAAAGTCTTTGAGGGATGTTTCTCTCCCATTCACTTGTATTTATTCACCTTGATTCGCCCTTTGTAATCATCTAGAGAAGCTCGATCATTTCATTTCTGTTCTACATTATCAAATGCGAATATTGTATCAAGTGCAAACTAATTATCATATGCGAATAAGAGACTGCGAACAATTGCGAACTCTGCCATATCGGATCTGTATCAGTTGCGAACTCTGCCATATCGGATCTGTGTTCGATGCGAACTCTACCATATCGGATCTGTGTCAGTTGCGAACTCTGCCATATTGGATCTGTGTTAGATGCGAACTCTGCCATATCGGATCTGTGTTAAGTGCGAACTATGTCAAGTACTCAAGGGTGAAGATCAATGCGAAGCATTATGATGCGGATTCATATTTATCAGGTTGAGAACCATTAGTGTTTGTGAGTACTGTCAAATGCTATTTCTGTAGACAGTCAATTCATATATAACAGGTACGAATTGGCAGACTGTTATGTGTTTCTCATCTTGCCAGTGCTGAATATAGGTCTTGTGTTAGACCTCATTGTAATATGTAAAGTTGCCATTGCTACATCAAATATAAGAGAGATCTTTGTTGCTGGGTTTTTCTCCCTCAAGAGGAGGGTTTTCCCAAGGTATATGCTGTGTTATTTTATCTGATTTCGAATTATTTTATGTGAACTTAATCTGTTCACATAAAATTAACATGGTATCAGAGCGGGTTTGAGGATCATGATCAGATTATTGCACTCAATTTATCTCATTTGTTCAGTCTGTCAAGATGGTGTATGATTTGAAGGTTGAGGATTCAAGTCAATATCTGTCTCATTCAGCATTATCAAGCTGTGTACCTTCCGACACCAACACTTGGATAATCGATAGTGGTGCCTCTCGTCACATAACCGGCTTCAAGGAGCATTTATCAAGTTTGGTGGAAAAGGAATCTTCTGAACAAGTCATCATTGGAGATGATGCCAGCTACTCCGTAAAAGGAATTGGGACCTCCACACTTCACTTGGATTCCGGCATATCGTTTCAATTGGGTAATGTTCTTTATGTTCCCGGAATCAAGCGTAATCTTATCTCTATTTCTGCTTTGGAAGATAAAGGATATCAAGTTGCCTTCTCCAAAAGCAAAGTTCTAGTGTGGATGCAGAACTCTAGCTTCAAGGATGCTCAAGTAATTGGAGTTAGATATGATAACCTCTACAAGGTTTGCTCACATCCTCTTCAAGCGTTGGTTCATGACTCTTCCAGTCTTTGTGATCTTTGGCATCGGAGATTGGCTCACCTACACTTCCGAGCCCTACCCATTATGGAGAAGATGGTGACGGGCCTTCCCTAAGAATTCAGCAATAAAGGCAGAAGGAATTTGTTTGTGCAAAGGGCTGCTTGTTAAGGTAGAGGCATCATAAAGCCCTTTCATGAGTGAGAGAAAATAAGATCTGGGAAGTGTTTATTTGTGATCTAGTCATTTTGATTATGTGGTCTAATAATGCATTTCGCTTCTTCGGTGGTTTTTGTATTATGTTCTTTTTCATTACGATGATCACTCTAGAGACTTGGTTTATTACACGAAAAATCTAAAAGTCGAGTATTGGATATGGTTTTAAAGAGGTTCAAAACCAAGTAGAAAATCTTCTACAGTGGCGAATTTAAGGTCCTGAGATCGACAATGGTGGAAATACACCTCGGTAGTTTGAAACTTTGTATTGATCTGAGGGATTAAGGGGCTTCGTGATTTCCCCTATAATCCTCAACAAAATGGTGTTGCTTGAAAGAAACGAACAATTGTGGAAGGCGACAAAAGAACATGATCCATGATCAAGATTTGCAAACCTTCGAAGCTTCGGAGACCGGTGTATATGTCGAGCGAAGTCCCACAAGATCTTGGAGAATATGACTCCGAAGAAACCTTTACAGGGAAAAGCACGAAATTCAGTCCGCGAAAGGGATCTTTAGTTGTACTGTGTCTATATTCTGCATGTTTCCCAAAAAGAAAAGAAACCAAAATTTGGAGCATATACGGCAAGAAGGGGTATTGTGGAGCTTCTGATGGAGACATCAAAGCTTCTGAAATTTACATTCAGTCGAAGTTGATAAGTCGGTAGGGATGTCACATTAGGGGAAGATGTTACGCATTTGAGGAGATCGAGGGATTCATAGGGTGATAATGAAGAGTCTCCTCGGGACATGGGAAGTTGATCATACTCCTGAGATTCAGAGGGAGACAATGGAACCAAAGGAAGATCTTGATCCAGTTGAACCCTTGGAACCTACTAATGGGCCTACTGACATTGTTATTGGGAGAAAGAGACCTCTATGGGCTAGTCGCACTATGCAAGAGGCTGAAAGCTTTGCAGGTCCTAGAGGCACATTCAGAGAAATCAAAAGGCCACATAAGTTCTCCAGTTATGTTGCCTTGATGAGTCAGATTATAGAATCTGAGCCTTCCTGTGTTGAGGAAGCATCTAGTCTTCAAGTTTGGAGAGATGCTATGACAGAGGAGTATCAGTCAATTCTTAAAAATGATGTTTGGGATATTGTTCCTAGACCCGAGGGCAAGTCTATGGTATCTTCTAAATGGCTATTCAAAATTAAGCATGCTGCAGATGGAAGCATAGAGAAGTACAAGGCAAGATTTGTGGCTCGTGGGTTTTCTCAGAAAGAGGGAGTTGATTATGATGAGACTTTTGCTCCTGTTGCTCGCTACACTTCTGTCAGAACCATCATTGCTATTGCTGCATCTAGAGGATGGAAGATTCACTAGATGGATGTGAAGACAGCCTTTCTCAATGGAGTGATTGAGGAAGAGGTTTACATAGAGCAACCTGATGGATTTGAGATTCATGGGAAGGAGTCTCATGTTTGCAAGTTGAAGAAGGCCTTGTTGGTCTTAAGCAGGCTCCTCGTGCATGGTACGAAAGGATTGATCAGTATCTATCAAGCTTGGGTTTCTTGAAGAATGATGCTGATTCAAATCTCTACTTCAAAGTAATCAATGGTGATGCATTAATTTTGGTTTTATATGTTGATGATCTAATCCTCACCGGAGAATATCACCTGATTCTTGAATGTAAGAAGGATTTAACTTCTGAATTTGAGATGAAGGACCTTGGGCTCATGCATTACTTCCTTGGTTTAGAAGTTTGGCAGAAGTCAGATGGTATGATTCTAAGTCAAGGGAAGTATACCATTGATATACTTAAGAGATTTGGCATGATGGATTGCAAATCCATGTCTACTCCTATGGAGACCAATCTTCATAAATTGAAGGAGGCTGCAGCTAGTTCAGATTTGGTGGATCCTACGTTGTACAGACAGCTGATTGGATCCTTGATGTATCTAGTTAACACTAGACTTGATATTTGCTATGCAGTGAGTGCACTTAGCCAGTTTATGTGTGATCCGAGACAGATAAATCTTGTTGCAGCTAAACATATCACGAGATACTTGCGTGTGGGTTGGATATGGGTTGAAATGTACTGAATCTGAGACTTGAGTTACTTGGTTTCACTTAATTGGAATTAGGCGGGGTTGTGTCCCTGAGATGGGAAGAGCACCTGGTTGTTATGAGTTTGGGTTACATATGATTTCTGGTGCAACGGGGAGGCGGTCTTCTATAACGTGAGATGCAGCGGTGAATTTACATTGCAGCTTGCATGGCTTCAGTAACGTACAAGCTCCTTGCCGAGGATTGTTTGGACAATCAATGGAGCCTACTATTATTCATTGAAATGGCCGAGTTGTGTGAAGCTTTACGTCAATCGTATTTATAGCAGATCAAACATGGTAGAATCAAGTACCACTATATTGAGATATGAGTACTGCGGAGAATATACGTTACATTAGCGATGAGGCGGTGTCTCACCAAGCCTCGCCGGTATAAAGTTTGTATACTTCCGAGAACAGAAAACTTGGTATGGTGGAGAATCCGACGCGACTAAGTATGAGGATCACCGGTATTAGTGAGCCTTGCTTAATGAGTTCTTCTGTGAGGAAGTTCGGTGAAATCCCTTGTTAATGCATTTTCTGTGTGGAGAAGAATTTGGGAGTGGCGCTGTTTCCACCCTCGAGGTGAGTCATAGTGGATGGAGTGTGCGACTCCATGACATGTTGGCTGTGTTTCACCCTGCAGGAGAGCCATGGTGAAGTCCGTTGAGGTGACAACATCCATGAAGTGATGAACACTTGTACCTGTGCATAGCCAGAAAGAGCAGGGTGAAAGCCCTGCGTTCCCGACCTACAGTGAGTCATGGTGGATGATGTCATGTGTGTGACTCCATGACAACATCACGTGAGAGAGTCTGTGATGATCTTCTTGTACTTGTGTTTCACCCTCTGGAAGAGCCATGGTGAAAGTCACGTTGAGGTGACAACATCACGCAAGTGATGAACACTATTACTTACCATTTGATGGTTGATATCGAGACGATATCAAATATCACGTTGAGGTGATATTTCTCTCTTTATATCTGATTGCTAACAATGGTGGCAGATGAACCTCATATGGAGATGATTTGTATTATGCAGCTGGAAGTTCTCTCCCTAGCTGAGAGAGAGTGTTAATGTTATAGCAGCTTCGGTAGTTCCTTCCAACTCACCTCTTTCATGGAAGACATAAATTGAATGATATCCGTTGGCTATTCAATTTATATTTATTGTTTTGTATTTCATACTATGGCTGACATAAAAGAATTCGAAATTCTTAGAAGTCATTTAATATTTATTTGAGGCCGACTATCATTTAAGAACATGCATGATTTCTTAGAGGCCGACTTGAAAGTCTTTGAGGGATGTTTCTCTCCCATTCACTTGTATTTATTCACCTTGATTCGTCCTTTGTAATCATCTAGAGAAGCTCAATCATTTCATTTCTGTTCTACATTATCAAATGCGATTATTGTATCAAGTGCGAACTAATTATCATATGCGAATAAGAGACTGCAAACAATTGTGAACTCTGCCATATCGGATCTGTATCAGTTGCGAACTCTGCCATATTGGATCTGTGTTCGATGCAAACTCTGCCATATCGGATCTGTGTCAGTTGCGAACTCTGCCATATCGGATCTGTGTTAAGTGCGAACTATGTCAAGTACTCAAGGGTGAAGATCAGTGCGAAGCATTATGATGCGGATTCATATTTATCAGGTTGAGAACCATTAGTGTTTGTGAGTACCGTCAAATGCTATTTCTGTAGACAATCAATTCATATATAACAGGTACGAATTGGCAGACTGTTATGTGTTTCTCATCTTGCCAGTGCTGAATATAGGTCTTGTGTTAGACCTCATTGTAATATGTAAAGTTGCCATTGCTACATCAAATATAAGAGAGACCTTTGTTGCTGGGTTTTTCTCCCTCAAGAGGAGGGTTTTCCCAGGGTATATGCTGTGTTATTTTATCTGATTTCAAATTATTTTCTGTGCACTTAATCTGTTCACATAAAATTAACAGGAAACAGTACGAGTAACTATATGTATGTGTTTTGTGTTGTTTTTCTAGTGAATAAAAGGAAAAATACGTATATTTCAAGAATCTTCCTACATTTTAGAGGGTGGAACCAAGTTTTGAGTGGCCCTAACGATCTCCCTAGATGTGTTATATTCTACCCTAGTTTTCATTTGTTGTAATTTGAAGTCATATCAGAGATTTTAACGGGTAATTATGGTTAAATTATGGTTCTAAGTGATCTAGTCTTACTTTTCAAGCAACATTTGAGGAGAATGGACACGATGGATCCTTCATGTCTTCCAATTTGGGTTTTCTGACACTTTAAGCATCCAAGGTGCTGATCTCAAATTATGATGTAATCTCTACACAAAAGTCTGGTATTTCTAGACTTGATGAATTTAATCCAATTTCATTCATTTTATGACTTAAGACCCAAGAAACAACTCTGTCTAAAATTGTGATATTTATTATTTAAGGAGATCAATTTTCATACATCTAGTGTATAAAAAGGGGTTTTGGTGGCAAAGCGAAAAAGGGAAGCAACCAGATAGAAAAGTTATTTTGGAGAAAGGAACATACTTTTTGGCATTATGAAATAAACACTATTATTTTCTCATGGTTAGCTGTGTAACAACGGAAGCTTGTAGATTTGAATATGAAAACCTTCAAACCTCAAAGTCAGAGTGTATAGCTCTTTGATCTCATCAAGCAAATTCATACAAGGTCTATATTGGTGCATTCAAAGGGATTCTAGTTGGAATCTGTCGCTGGTTTCACTAGGGTTTTACTTAAAAAAGCTTAAGAACAAATTTGTATCAGTAAGCAGACTGCTTTGCATTGTAATTATTCTCTATCATTTGGTGGATGCAAATACCAGATGCTTTTGTTTCAGTTTACTGTATTATTTATACATATGCTGTTTTCCTTGCATTGTATTCCAAATACACAAAAAAAATACAAAGAGAAATTGCTATTGTATTGTTCAGAAAGTTTTATGTATTGGAAGTTTTGCTTGTTTTGTTTCGGAATATGAATGTTAGTGTGTAGTTTGGATAGGGATTTTTATAGCACACCCTTATATAGAGATGCATATTTTCAATTTTTTATCCACATTTACTTGCATTGACAAATAATTTTCACTTAGAGACTGTTATGCATCTTTTCATAAAGTCGTGTTCTCTAATTGGCAAACATTTTTCAACTTCTGACTTGTGTTCTTATTTAGTCAGGATCATGCCTCTACATTGGCATGCATTTTTTTATTTGCCTAAAATTTACACTCCCTAACTGAAGTGTGCACTCCTCCATTGGAAGACATTTTTTGGTTTTGAAACTTACTTTGTGCAATCGACTGCACAAGCACATGTTCTTAAACTAATTTGCAAATTTGCAAACTTATGCATCTATTTGGAGTCACACATGCTTCTCCATTTAGCTGCAATCTCCATACCATGGAATTTTTTTCACCTTTTCTCCCTTATCTAAGCTGCAATGACCACAACAAAGATTCAAGTATGGCTCACAAAACAAGGAATTTTAAGAATTTGACCCAAAGGATGATTCAATACAAAGATAATCATATGGCTACAACATATTTGATATGCCTTTTCACATTTTTAGAGGACATTTGCAATTTATACTTAAGTCCGAAATGAAATAGAAACAATCATGAATAAAACATGATATCTTATAAATTGGTAATGCTTCCTTTGGTAAGATTAGTTCGTCACTAATTGCCAAGATATTAACATGGAACACTAACTTCTAATATCTATATTTCAAATTTAAAGGATTTTTCGTCAGTGCCCATACAACCCTTTCTCCTAATGTGTTATGTTAGGAATTTAAATGTGGTGAAGCATATTAACAATGTATTTTATTTCTTTTTTACTATCACATTTTCAGCTTAACATCTGAATTTTTGAACTATCTTCTTCATTTTCCTCCTC
>VDFB02091080.1:0-16944 GCA_007258455.2 Sequoia sempervirens
ATTCTGATGATATCGATTCATATGTTGAGTTTCTTATTTTTGAGCATCACCCTATAGATATTTCAACACAGGTATAAATATATGTGTACATGTTGAATTTATAACTTTTTTAAGCACATGATTTTAATGAACATATATATCAAAAAATTATAATATTTTAACAGTTAAATTATTTGGTGTAGATGGTGACCATAAGGGAATCTTCAACTTGTTGAGTTTGTTTTATATCAACACCGATTTTTCGTCGACAACCCATTATAGAATTACATTTTATTAATTTTTTAAATATATTAAATAATTTTAACTTGGTTTTAATTTGTGTGATCGATTTTAAGCGTTGTCAAATGTGTAGATTAAAAACAATTAATTGAAACACACCAATAAGACATTATATCAAAAACAAAAAATGGAATAAAAGAAATGCAAACTAAATTTTTTGCTCTCGATGTCGTCCTATCATCCTCTATCTCTAGTGTTTTTGTCAATTCTAGCTTGCTCTCAGATCGTGTGCTAGGCTCAACAAATGGTCTTCCTAGAGAACGCAATTAAAGATTCAATGCATGTTATGCTAAGATATGAATAAAATGCTTAAGCTAAACATAATTGCTAGAATGTAAAATTACGAAATTATGGATGCTAAAGTTGATAATGCTAAAATGCTAATCGCTTGTCTCTAATGTCTCCACTCTCTAATTAGAACCAATGTTTGGATTTGCAGAGATATTTATAGAGTTTTCAAAAGCTTATGATTAGCTGTTGTGATCAACGACTGCGATAATTTTAGCAGATCGAACGGTCGAAGATGGAGAAGATTGGACAAAAAAATAGAAAGTAGGATTTGTTTCCTCTTTCATGTAAAAGATAAGATGAGATGATAAAAATCATCTTTTTAGAAGATTTTGGAAAGATTTAAAAAGATAAAATTGTTTCCTATTTCAAGGAAGAGATAAGATGAGATGATAAAAACCATCTTTTTAGAGGATTTTGGAAAGATTTAAGAAGATAAATAATGAATTATAAATTCACTTATTTATTTATGGGTGACATGGAGATTTTCTTAGAAAATGGAAGATTCTTAATTAAATAAAATATTTAATTAAGATTTGGAAAGTGATAATTAATTTAAATAAACAATGATATTTATTTAATTAATTAAGTGGACTTAAGAAAGTGGTAATTAAATAAAATGAATTTATTTAATTAAAGTGGAAGAATAAAGTAGGTGAAGCGGAAATGTACGTATTGAATTAAATTTTATTTACCTTAGAAGAGGTCAGAAGAAATTAATTAACTAGTAAATATTTGAATTATGATGCTGGGATTAATTAGACTGTATTGTTTTATGTATACACATTTTCCCCTCTTTGAGTGATGTGCTTGAAAACCTTGGCAAAGAGAAATCTAATGCTGAAATTTGCCATTTGATTTTGGTTGTGAAGAAAAATCTGGTGATATGTCCCTTTTAGTTTGACTCTGGAGTATGTTTATGGGATTCCAAGAAGATCTTTGATGTGTGTGTGCCCTTAGGAAATCTGCAGTAATTAGAAAAAAAATGTTAGATTCTTTGATGAAATTTAGATGATAGGAGGATCACCGGTGGTTAAGCTCCGATAATTGCTTAAAAAGAGATGAATCGGTTTGAACAACCAGCCAAGTCAAAGTTGGTCAATGAATAAATAATTTATCTTGTCATCATGTTGATAAGGATCTCTCTGATAGAAAATATAATGATAGATTATTAACTTTGCTTTGAAAATAGAAAACCTAAAAGTAGGTAGCTATTTAACTTTGTTTCCATTGAATGAAAAACAAATAGTAGATGGATTGAGATGACTTCTGATAAATTTTCTTTTTGCGATAGAAAAAAAATAGTAGATGATTGTATTTAAACATATTTGCATTCGTGATTGAATTACAAATAGGAAAATGATTTGATTGTTGATAAATTTTCTCTTTAAAAAAAGATGAAAACAAATAGTAAATGATGATAGAGTAGATTGATTTGATATTCAGACAGATTGATTTAGCATTGATTTCATGATACGAGTCACTTAGATAGAACACTTGATATGATTCACTGATATGGGTCATTGATAGATAGAAATGGGTTGTGATTGCATGATGGGAGGCTGAGCATTATTGGATTAGATATGAGGAGTTGTGTCCTCCCGAGCATAGAGAGCCTTACCCTCGGTCCCATAGTAGATCTAGGAGAAAATCACGGACTGTGTCTAGAGGGGTTACAGGACCTCGACAGGTCTCGACGTAGGTGGTAGTGGTAGGCCACCATCCTCTAGACCAACTCCATCAGGGGGCTCGACCAACCAGCCTTGATATGTGATTTTGATTGATGTAGTATTATTGATGTACTTCACACATGTAGATCATTGTTTTGGAGCATGTACCTTGTTTTTGATCACATCTTAGTATCTCTCTAGACTTTTTAGTTTCATTGGACATTGGACATTTGTATTTATTTTTGATGAGTGACGATATGCATCAATGAGTTTTGAGGATGTGCATTGTTGATGTGATGATGTGATGATGTGATGGATATGCATTGGTTTGTATATGTTATGAGATGAATTTGTGATGCCTTTGATGATTTGATGCCTAACCTATGATGTAGGATGGTCCATAATATGCTTATGATGATGATTTGTGATGCGTACTAATGATGTCATGCAGGTGGATAACTTATGATATGATTATGAGAATATGCAATGGGATATAGGATATGTTTATGAAAAATGTAATGCTTTGCAAATGATGTGGAAATGTAATGTATGCATGGAATGGTTGTTTTTGTTTGGATTTTTCAAATGCAATAAATAATGATGATGTGATGAAAAATGGATGTTGTGTTTATTAGATGCATCATGAATTTGTAGTATGTATATGGTTTAGGAAAAGATTTGAAATGGTATGTGAAATGAGTCAAATGTTATGGGAAAAATGACATGATATATAAATGATATGAAAATGATAGATGAGTGAAATATATGATATGAATGTAATGTGACAAATGATAAATAATGGGATGAAATGATAAGTGAAATAAAATGAGATGCATGATAAGAGGATAAATGATACGTAATGAAATTGTGATGAAATGATATGAAATAGATAATGATAAATGATAATGAGATGAAATAATGAATAAATAATGAAATGATAAATAAATAATTAAAAAAAATGAAATAATAAAATAAATAATAAAATAAAATAAATAAATTAACGGTGTAGAATGAAATAAAATAAATATAAATTGATAGGATGTGATGGATAAATGATGTTATGAAATGATAAGGGATCTAAATGATATGAGAATAAATGATAAACTATATGATCTATACAGGACCTAGATGAAATGATAATGATTAATGGAATGATGATAAAGATGAAAGATGATAATGAAACAAATTTCTGAATGTCCTCCACAAATAGTCTAAAGGAACATGACAACCGTTGATATTTTTGTTTAGCCTTCAAAACTCTAATGCAAATCCAATATGTAGATGTGTACAATGATCTAAATGAAATGAAACCAACCATTTGTTGAGCCCTTTGTTATCATTCTTGAATCATCATAGAGCGTTTTAAAATGTTGGAAGTATGTACAAGCATCAAAGGGGAAATTAGCAACAATGATGACCTGAGTACAACTTTCATGATTTTTGATATAGCAAGTGAACACAAGCATCGAGGTATAATTGAACTGAGATGACCTGAGTATTTCTTGCATAAAAAAACAAAGATTAACCACTTTCTGATGCAAATTTGGAACTGTCATCAATGATATGCTTTGAAAATCATGTCTCACAACATATTTGCACCAGATTGATAGTCATTCTCAAGACAACAGACAAAGAAAAATCATTGTTTTTCCTTGCCACTCTAGTTCAATACATCATCGAGTGTGCTCTAGAGGGATGATAGTGAAAACCAAACAACCATTGTTCAAAATATTATACTACTATTCCAAACATTATTCAAATTTTAGATCAAGATATGAGTCATGATATTAAATTTGCTGAAAAATTGTGATATGGATCAATGATCAAGTATAGCTGTTCATTTGATTTGATTGTTTGTTTGTTTGGTTGGATTTTATGTCACTATCTAGCTATTTTGGAAAATTTTGAAAGTTGATTGGTCTCAGTATGTCAACGTTTGCCCCTAGTATTGACATAACTTGCGAAAATGAATATGTACAATGATCAAGCCATGGTAAGACATTACCACTCTAGGAAAATGATGGTAGTATGATGCTATTATAATCCTAGGATGATGCATGAAATGAAGGCTAAAGCTAAGTACAGAACATGAGCTAATAGATGGAGAGCTACAAATAGCGTTTGTTTGCCAAATTTTCACTATTTGTGTTTATTGCATTTTTTTAATTTCTTTTTGATTTTTTTTAGGACTTTTTCTATTTTTTTGGATTTCTTTAGGACTTTTTCTGATTTTTAATTTTTTCAAGACTTTTTCTAATTTTTTTTTGGATTTTTGTAGGACTTTCTTTTTGATTTTTTTTTAAATTTCTTCAGGACTTTTTCTGTGCACTCCGAAGCTAGATATAGAATTGATAAATTCCAGATACATATACTGCCTTAACGATTCCATTCTCCTATGTGGATGACCGTGCTGGATGAAAGGACCTAATCAGAATGAGAAGTACGAGTGGAAAGTATGAAGGATGATAAATGTAGCGAATGGAAGAGGCTAGGATATGATCCTTAATGTGCACACTACATGGGCCATCAGGTGTTAGTTAAAAAGGAGCTTGAACAACCAATGAGTTATAGTACGTGAAGGGGTCGTGATCAAAGACACATCGAAAGACATCACCAATGGAGGTTTATGGATATGATGGGCATGTGAACATGGATGGGTGGAAAGGACTATATGGTATGAGTGATAATAAGGTGGATGAAGACCTTAGATCAACAAATTCTTTCTTTTTTTTTTCTTTCTTGATAGATGCCCCTAGTGATTTTTGAGGGAGAGGCATGTTTGGAGATCGAGTTTTGCTTGCTTTTATTTTTGATTTATCTGATAGATTTTTATTTTGGCTAGTGGACTTGTATGGATCTTTCTTTGTTTTTGATTTGTCCAATAGCTTTTTATATTGGCTAAGGGACTTTTCTTGATCTTTCTTTCTTTGCAAGCTTTCTTTTGATTTTAGATCTCCCTTTGAAAAAGGCACTTTGACCTTTGATTCTTGAATTACCTCCTTTATATTTTCTTTGAATGATACTTGTTGATCCATGTCTATAAGGTGGATGGATGTAGGTGAGATGGAAGGATTAGTGATGTCATCAATAAATTCTTTGAGACTATCCTTTTCGGTAGGAATAACATCAAAGGAAGCTTGCACATCCTTAGTGACTTGGAAAGATGGATTTGTAGAGGCCACAATAGGATATTCATATCCTAGTCTAGGGCAAGTGGAATGGAAGGATGATGGTTGGATATCCTCAGTGGGATCATGATCAAAGAGTGGGTTATCATAAAAGTTTTGATCAAATAGTGGATTATCATTGATATGAAAAGATTGAGTGGTAGTAGATATGGAACATGTAGGTGTATCATCAAGATCCCAATTGGTTTCAATCTCAGCATGATCATCTTTTTGTATTCCTTCTATAGTTGTCTCAACATCATTATTAGAACTCTGATCCTTCTCAACAACAGTAGCAATACAAATTGTCCAAACAATATTCTCCATTTCCTAGATCATGGATTTGGACCTTAGAATTTGATATTGCAATGGATGAAGTGGATGTTTTTGAAGATTCTGGATCAACACATGCTTGAGTATGTAGTGCTTCACTTTTGCTAGGAATGGTGATTTCAGCTTTAGAATTGAGATTATGACAAGGTATGGAAGGATTAAGATCTCCTTGTATGGTGATTTCAACTCCATCATGAGGGAATTTCAAGCATTGATGGTATGGAGAGGACACTGCTTGCATTTCATGTATCCAAGGTCTTCCAAGGAAAATATTATAAGGCAGTAGGAGATCAAGGACTTGGAAAACCACATCCTTCACCACAGGGCCAACTCGGATTGGTAAAATAACTGATCCTTCAGATGAACGTTCCTCTTGATCATATGCCTTCATGGTACTCTTGTTACTGGAATCAATTTCTTCTTCTGGATATCCCAATGCATGTATAAACTTTAAAGAGCAGATATTTAAACTAGCTCCTCCATCTATTAGAACACGTTTGACTAGACATTTATGGTTCAAAACCTTAATATGAAGTGGAGCATTATGCGGATGGGTGAGTGATGCATCATCATTTTTAGTAAATGATAGGCAATGAGGTGCAGTGGAGTGTCCCACCATAGCTTGGGATTGACAAAATTTCAGATTAGCTAGTATAATGTCTTGTTTATCACGAATTTGATTGTGAACTACAAAAATGTTAAGAATGGTAGTCTCATAGACATAGTTTACATTGTTTCCTTTGTTATTTGATGAAGAAGATTCCCCTTTTTCATAGTTTGGAAGAGGGTCTTTAAATTCTTGATGATCTTCATTTGTTTGTTGGTGTCCTTCTATTGTGATGGTGCCATTTTCTATCAAATCTTGGACTACATTCTTCAAGGCTTGACAATTATTTGTATGATGGCCCTTGCATCGATGATAGTCACAATAGTATGCATCATTCCATGATGGAGGTTTCACAATGGGTTCAAAGTTGTGTTGAGGTGGATAAGTTAGAACATTTTTAGCCATCAACTCTTTGAATGTAGATTCTAAATATTGACCTAGTGGAGTAAAAGTTCTTCTGCTAGAGAAGAACGAAGATTGCTGTGGATTTGTGTTCAAGGTATTTCCTAAGGTATTGTTGTTGTTTCCATGGTATCCTTGATTTTTGGCATTCCTCTGATTGGGAGTAAAAGTTTGATTCATGTTATTCCTCGAGGGAGGAGGATTGTTTCCTTGATTTGTGATCGAGTTGACATTGTTATAGTTATTGTTGCGAGGAGAATTTGGAGTACTAAGAAAAAATGGCTTAGTCGAGACATGATTTTCATGTACAACACCATAATTTACCACATTTTTGTTGCGAGTCCAAAAATTAGACTTGTCTTTGTGGTGATTTGAAGAGCTAGGATTGTCCTTGTCAAGTTTTATTATCCCTCTCTGGACCAAGGCACCTTCAATGGTGATGGAATTTTCAATCAATTTATAAAAAGAGGGAGGACAATGAAGATTAACATGATAGCTCATTTCTTGATCTAATCTATTTATGAAAGTGGTGATCTTTTCCTTTTTAGGAACATGATGTGGGTATCTAGCGAATAATCTTCTCCATCTCTGAAGAAATGTAATGAATGGTTCACCAGGTTTTTGTTTAGCCTTGCAAAGATAAATCATGGTTATTTTTATGTTGTATATTGTAGGAATATTGTGATATGAATTCATTAATCAAATCCTCAAATGTCTTGATAGGCGGTGTGATTTTTGATAGCCATTCCATAGATTGGCCTCCAAGACTCCTAGGAAACAAACCCATCAAGTATGTGTCCTCATGAGAAAACTCTAAAGTCATATTTCGGAAGTCCCTGATATGATCGATTGGATTTGATTTCCCATTATAATGATCAAACTTTGGGATTTCACAATGTTTGGGAAATGGGATCATGTTGAGACGTCAGTCAAAAGGATAAGGACATCTATCATCAAGAGCATATGTCTTCGTTGTGGTTCCCCCTTTCATGTCTTTAATTTGTTCTTGAAGTGCCTTAATCTGTTGAGACAAGGCACTAATATCAGATAAAGGTGTTTCATCAAGACTTTTCTGTAAGTTCTCAGTATCAAAATCATGAGGTAATTTAGCTCCTTTGTCAGCCAAATACAGGAAATATTTCTCTTTGTTGCACTCTAAGATATTTTCTAAGGCTTTGTGAAATTTGGGATCTTTCTTGGCCTCTCTAAGGTGATGTTCTTCATCTCGTTCATCATCACTATCTACAGGAGTTTTGCTCATGTCTCTGTTAAATGGGAATGGATTTTTTTCTCTTTCACCCGTGTTGTTGTTAAAAAGGGGATTATGACTCACACTATAAAGGGGATTGCTACTCTCACCTTCTTCTTGAGTTCTTCGGGTATGATCTTCTTGTTGAATATCCTCTTTTAGCTTATTGTATTAAGATCTTGTAAAAATAGGCATATGATTTTGAAATGTTCTTCTAGACTTAGATCATAGTTTGATAAGTGCAAAAATGATGATGTTTTGATCTGATAAGTTGAAAATCTTATGATATGATCAAAGATGTTCCTAATTCTTGATTGTGGCTTCCAAGATGAAAGGATATCAGAATCCTATTGGGGAAGTTGAATCAATAATCAAAAATTTGTTTGAAAGATGCACTTGTAAGATTTGATCCTTGTTTTTGAAGAATGATGAGTATAGCCTAATTAAATTCACTGAAGGACTTGATTGGGATGTGTTGGATATTCATTGGAAGGTTGGGGTAGATAATCGAAGTTGAGAGGTTGATTGTGATTATGTCATTGTGATAGAGCTCTTCTCTGGAAATATGCTTGTGAATATAAAGGCTCTACAGAGTACTCGTCGGTAAATCCCCTAGCAAAATCTTGGTACCTATGGAGAAATTCATGGTAATGGAGCAAGATGTTTTGACTTTTATACAAAAAATTTCTATGTTGCAAGGTTTTCTTGTAACCTAAATGTTTCTTAGGTTTCTTGATATTATTGGTAATCGACTCCTAACAAATTTGATTTATTTCCACTCTGTAAGCATGAGAGAAATGTTGAGATGTTACTCGGTGAAGATGTTACAAACTCAGTTCTGTGAAAAGTAACAATTCTAGAAAGTGACAGATGCGCTACTCTGTACCCTATATGCACTGTAGAAACAGGCATATGCGCTAGAGAAATAGTCAAATGCACTACAACAGACCTTGGATGTGCCACAATATGTCCCAAATGTGTTATAGAAAAATGTTGACAGTGACCAAAAATTGTTCACAGAAAATTCAGCCTATGCGCTAAAACACTTAATGCGCGAAAACAAGATTTGTATCTACTGAACTAACTAGTGAATGCGCTAGAACAAACCTTATATGTGCTAAGATATACCCTATATGCACTAAAATAGTTTTCCAAATCAGTTTTCCTAATACTTTTGAGTAGTTTCCGCTAAAATTTTGCATGTTCATTTTGGATGATCTTTTATCTGAATTAATGTGATTGAAAACACAACAAACACTCTAAAAATAGTTGTTTTTAAGCCCTATACTAAACATCAAGTGTATGTTCAAAATATTTTTCAAAAAGTGTTTTCACAGGTTTGGCACATAACAGACAATTCAGGCAGACTTACTCTTAGTACTCAAGTAGGTCATCATAATAACCACATCTCACATCTTAGAACTACGTCGACTCACACAGCCGTGTCACCCCCAAAGGGTTGCTTATGTTTTTGTCTTTTCCAGGCACGTACTCAGAGTGACGCAAGTGGATACCAGATCCCTTGAGCAAACGTCCTTGGTAGTTATATGGTGAGTGTCTTGGGGGCAGATTCTTCCCTCCCCTTGCACTGTGATTATTAGGATGTTCAGAAACTGACACGGTTGGCTACTACACTAGGTTCATAGTAAGGGTTTTTGTTAAGTGTGGCAATAATAAACTCCCTCAGGAGACCTCCCAACCTTTAGAACAAAGGATTTAGGGATGGTTATCTTGCACACTACTGAAAAAAGTGGGTTTCCCCATATTTTCTTTAAATTTTATAGTGGGGTGGAATAGCCTGGCTTTGGCTTGAACCCACTTGGGTTGTTCCTCTTGGGTGAGTACTTTTTCCCACAAGAGTAGGCCCTCTAAAGGATGTAATAAAGCATTAAAATGCATAAAATGAAAAGGTAATTCTGGTATTCTGATCACCCAATTAAGGAGAGAGCATAGACCTATTACTCGACAATCATAACAAACAATTTTTTTAATTTTAAATCCCAAATGACAAATTTCTACACTAAGTGAAGATATTGCTTCACAACAAGCATGGGATTCATTTTATCCAAGATATATCAATTGTTTGGTGACTACCCTAGGATTGGTTCATTTTAATCCAAATGGCTACCCTAGGATTGGTTCATTTTAATCCAAGTAGCAATAAAACCATTGGCCACGGTCATGTCAGATCTAGAGAGTAAATTATACAAATTACAAATGCGCTAGAACAAAAGTCATATGAGCTGAATAATATTTGAGAATTTGAAAATTTTAACTCTGTCAAAGTTGATAAACACCTACACCATTGGATAGCTTATGAAACTCTACCCCATTTCAAAAAAAAAAACTCTGAAAAAGACCAAAATATGACCAAGATATGGCCATTTTAAGATTGACTATAAAAACACTAAACAAAGGTCATATGCTCTAAAATAGTCCTTGTATGCGCTAAAAAAAGTGCCAGATGCGATAAAATAGTGCCAGATGCGCTAAAACAGTCCTTGTATGTGCTAAACTATGAGATTTTCTGGAATATCGAACTCTAGAATGTGAAAAATCTGCAAGTAGATGTTAAAAATGGGGCAAGGCCCCATGGTGGGCGCCATAAATGTGTGATCAATTTTAAGCATAATCAAATGTGTATATTAAAAAAAATTAATCAAAAAACACCAATAAGACATTATAACAAAAACAAAAAAATGGAATAAAAGAAATGCAAACTAAATTTTCTGCTCTCGATGTCGTCCTATCGTCCTCTATCTCTAGTGCTTTTGTCAATTCTAGCTTGCTCTTAGATCGTGTGCTAGGCTCAACAAACGGTCTTCCTAGAGAACGAGATTAAAGATGAATGCATGCTATGCTAAGATATGAATAAAATGCTTAAGCTAAACATGATTGCTAGAATGTAAAATTACGAAATTATGAATGCTAAAGCTAATAATGCTAAAATGCTAATCGCTTGTCTCTAATGTTTCCACTCTCTAATTAGAACCAATGTTTGGATTTGCAAAGATATTTATAGAGTTTTCAAAAGCTTCTGATTGGCTGTTGTGATCAATGACTGTGATAATTTTGGCAGATCGAACGGTCGAAGATGGAGAAGACTGGAGAGAAAAATAGAAAGCAGGATTTGTTTCCTTTTTCATGTAAAAGATAAGATGAGATGATAAAAATCATCTTTTTAGAAGATTTTGGAAAGATTTAAAAAGATAAAATTGTTTCCTCTTTCAAGGAAGAGATAAGATGAGATGACAAAAACCATCTTTTTAGAGGATTTTGGAAAGATTTAAGAAGATAAATAATGAATTATAAATTCACTTATTTATTTATGGGTGACATGGAGATTTTCTTAATTAAATAAAAGATTTGGAGAAAATGGAAGACTCTTAATTAAATAAAATATTTAATTAAGATTTGGAAAGTGACATGTGGAATTAATTAAATAAGAATATTTGATTTAGAAGAAAGTAAATTAAATTCAATTAAATCAAAGATTTAATTAAACTTAAATGTGATAATTAATTTGAATAAACAATGATATTTATTTAATTAATTAAGTGGACTTAAGAAAGTGGTAATTAAATAAAATGAATTTATTTAATTAAAGTGGAAGAATAAAGTAGGTGAACGATATAAATAAATAAATAAAATTTATTTATATGTAGAGGAATTAAGAAATAAATAAATTAAATAATAAATATTTAATTAAATGCCATGATTAATTAGACATGACCATTTTTATGCATATACATTGTAATTCAATCTTAAACATGTTTAAATATTTATGTTGGTTCAAGGACGTCATCCAACTTCCACACTGGTTCCACCAAAGGGATTTTCAAGCACTCTTCCATTGTTAGGTGTCTCACATGAGGTGCTTATACATGTATATTATTTTATTTAAAACTATACTTAAATAATTTTGTATTTTAAATTCACTATATCAAATATGCACATTGTACTTAAATATTATAAAATATGTCTATGTACAGGTTAACACCACCATGAGGATGGGAATTGGACACCCATTTGATGCACAACAAATTTAGGAGACAACTAAATTTCAAATTGTTTAAATATTGTTATACATGTGTGCACAATTTGTAGGTATTTTAAATAGATTAAAACACCTAATGGTACACTTGAATATATATTTTTTAACCTAATTTGTACACATGTGCTTTAAATTTGACCTTGTAGGACTTTGTTGGTGGCACTTTCCATCTTAATGATGTCACTCCACCTCATCTAGGACATGCAAACCAACCTCATGTGGTAATTTAAAATTTTGATTATATTTAAAGTCAATTAGAAATTATACATTGTGAATGACATAAATTAAATTTAAAATTGAATATATATACTCATGTGTTAAATTCTTTTTCTTTTATAGCATGAGATAGGTCCTATAGTAGAGCATGGAGAGATAGGTCCTGTAGCAAAGCATGTAGAGACAGGTCTTGTAGCAGAGCATGCAGAGACATGTCTTATAGCAGAGCATGTAGAGACAGGTCCTGTAGCAGAGCATGCAGAGTAGCCTCATACATTAATTTAAATATTATTTTATAAATTAATTGAATTAAATAATTTTTAATCATCTTAAGTCTGATTTCAACTTTCTTTCTCTTGTATAAATTGTTTTGGAGCATGTAGAGATAGGTCATGTACCAAAGCATGCCAAGTAGCCTCACATGGTAATTTAAATATGATAAATTATAAATTTAATTATCATTAAATCATTTTTAATTATCTTACATCTGATTTCAACTTTCTTTCTCTTGTACAGAGTGATTCAAATCATCTAGGTAGTCTGCATGGAGTGAAGAGGTCTCTTGGTTATAGAGAGGATATGAGTTAGATTATTTGATGGAATCTTCATACAAGTTTCAGTATTTCATGGACTTGATCTATATACATGTGTTTCATTATTTCATGGACTATAAATGTACATGTTTTAGTATTTCAGTATAATTTCATGGATTAGATGTATATATATGTTTCAGTATTTTCATGGACTTAATATATTGTTTCATGGACTTAATTAACTTTAGTATATTATGGTCTATTATTGTTAAATAGTAATTTATACATGTATATTTATGCATTTTAAATTGAACAAATTAGTTGTCATTCAAGACAATATTTTATTATTAAATTTCAATATTTTCATACATGTTATAATATGAAATTGATATGACATTAACGTGAAATTATACAAATGTGAAATTATTATGAAATTGATAGGACATTAATGTGAAATTACACAAATTTGAAATTAATATGAAATTTATACGGCATTCAAATATTTGTACTTTACAAAAGATTCATAGTCAAGAAATTAATAGGACATTAATGAAAAATTAAAGTTGAAATTAATAGGACATTTAAAAAATATTTGTACTTTACAAATTTTTAATTCATAGTCAAGACATTTATAGGACATTAATGTAAAATTATACAAATGTGAAACAATAAGATGTCTTAAGGGGATCAAAGAAGGTCTCAAAATTTGTTTAAGGGGGTCAAAGACATACTAGAATTTAGGATGACTCATCATAACAATCACAAAATATTCAAAATAGTGTTAATGTTAATATAATTTATATCCTAATAGGATGTCTTAAGGGGTCCTAATAGGATATCTTAAGGGAATCAAATAATTTAAAGTACACATCTCATGCTTAATTGCAATTGATATAATTAAGCACTAGAATTTAGGATGACTCATCATAACAATCACAAAAGCTATACAAAAATAGTGTTAATGTTAATATAATTTATATTGTAATAGGATGTCTTAAGGGGTCCTAATAAGATGTCTTAAGGGGATCAAAGAATTCAAATTACATGTCTCATTTTCAATCACAATTGATATGATTAAGTATTAAAATTTAGGATGAATTATCATAACAATTGATATAATTAAGTATGAATTTAGGATATGTCCTAATAGGATGTCTTAAGGGGATCAAAGAATTCAAAGTACATGTCTCATGTTCAATCACAATTAATATAATTAAGTATTAGAATTTATGTCTCATCATAATAGTGTCAATGTTAATATAATTTATGTCATAATAGGATGTCTTAAGGGGTTGTCTAGGCAATAAGATGTCTTAAGGGGCCCTAATAGGATGTCTTAAGGGGTCCTAATAGGATGTCTTAAGGGGATCAAATAATTAAAAGTACACATCTCATGTTCAACCACAATTGATATAATAAGTATTAGAATTTAGGATGACTTTTCATAACAATTGATATAATTAAGTATTAATTTAGGATATTTCCTAATAGGATGTCTTAAGGGGATCAAAGAAATTCTCAAAATTTTCTTAATGAGATCAAAAAATTCAAAGTACATGTCTCATGTTCAATCACAATTGATATAATTAAGTATTAGAGTTTATGACTCATCATAATAGTATCAATATTAATATAATTTATGTCATAATAGGATGTCTTAAGGGGTCCTAATAGGATGTCTATAGGGAATCAAAGAAGCTCTCAAAATTTGGTGAAGTTACCCAAGGCAACCAAATTTAACAATAATATACATGATATTTAGTGATTATGCATTCAAATTTTAAGTTTCAAAGTAGGAAAATATGCACATTTAACAAACAAAATATATAGAATATCGATTTTGATATTTAAAAGTGTAAAGTAGTTGTGTATGCACATATATAGTTTTTTACAAAATGTGTAATTGTGTAATTGTGTAATTATGTATCTACATATATGCAAACTCAAAATAATATTTACAAAATGTGGCTATGTCATCTCAAGAAAATCCAAAACTTGTGGGGAATCATCAAAATGCAGCCTCTTCACACCACCTAATATCAAAATAATTTAAGCAATATCAATATATCATCAAAACATATATTTTAATTTATATAAAACTATATATATACACATACCTGTATTTACAAGTATTCCACATGTGTGTAGGTTGAATCTACATCCTCTCTTTTTTGTTTCAAAGTATGTGATGAATGCGATGATGGCTTAAGGATACAAAAAGGATAATCAATCAATTTTGACTATTAATGTAATCAATATCAATATATCATTAAAACATATATTTAAATATATAAAACTAAAACTATACTTACCTGTATTTACCAAGTATTCCATATTGTTTAGGTTGAATATGCATGGATTCTCTTTTTTGTCTCAAAGTATGTGATGAATTTGTGATGATGGCTTAAGGATACAAAAGGATAATAAATCAATTTTAACTATTAATGCACAAGCAATATCAATATATCATCAAAACATGTATTTAAATATATAAAACTAAAACTATACTTACCTATATTTACCAAGTATTCTATGTTGTCTTAGGGGTTGAATCTACATGGACTCTCTTTTTTGTCTCAAAGTATGTGATGAATTTGTGACGATGGCTTAAGGATATAAAAGGACAATAAATCAATTTTAACTATTAACGTACAAGCAATATCAAAACATGTATTTAAATATATAAAACTAAAACTATATTTACTTGTAGTTACTTATTTCATTATACCATTTGCATCCTCTCTCTTTTGGAATGCATCTATGATTGTCTTATGCTCTTCCATTGAAATTGTCCATAGCTCTTTATTTGTAGGTTTTCCATGATACCTCACTAGTTTTATATTTTTTGCCACCACCAAATGTGAGTAGTGTATAATCTTCTTACGTGTTTCATAATATTTGAATGCAAAAAAACCATTCTTTCTTGTTAGGTATTTTCATAGCCAAGTTCCAACAACCACCATCAAACTTGTTGGATAATGATAGCCATCATCATCTTCTTGAGGTGCTATTAACTTGTGTTTAGTCTCCACACAACGAACCGACCAATATTTTGTTTCCATTTTATTTTCCTTAGGTGCAACAACATCATACACATGTCCTATTTTTTTTTTTTGATTCAATAACTTACATGTGTCCATATAATTTGACCAATCTACATACATGTGCATTCATATATAATTAAATATATATTACAAAATAGTAATGAAGTGAAATAAAATGAAACAAATTGAATTAAATTATCATCTTGTAGAAGGTTTGAAACATGATCATAGTCATCTGATGCAAACACTTGATCATTGTCTTCAATTATTATTTCATATTGATCTTGTGATTATGAAAATGTCAATGATCTTTGCTTCCACTCTTCAACCCATTATGTATTCTCACATGATTCCCAATCTCTTGAAATACAAAACTAACCAAAACATGCAAGCTCCCTCGTCCAAATAGTCCATGTGCTTGCATTTGAACTCCTAAATGAATTCCATTTAGTAGATCCACTAATTGTCTCACAATCAAGTCTAGGTAGAATGTTCTCTTCTTCAACCAACCAAAAGAATAGACAAACTATAGATTACTCACTTGATCTTGTAGATAATTTTGTATTGCACCAATCTGCAATCCCACATGCATCTTTAAATTTTTTTGCATCCTCAAATTTCAATTGCTCCCTAGCAAGAATTATTTTAACACATGTACCGGCTCCATCTTGTTCTCCTTTACCATGTCCAACTTAAAAAAACTCCACATGTTGGACATTATGTTCCTTGTGAACCCTACATAACCAATAGAACATTCAAGCATTCTTGAATTGTCCCATACAATTATCTAACCATATGAGATGTATTGTCATTTGGATTCCTCTTTCTCTTAAATTTGTATAAAATATATTGAAATAGTATTGAACAAACTCTGACGAGTGTAACCAGTTGTCACTCAAATAAAAATAAATCCCTCAAAAATTTTCTATCATCCTCTATGCTATCATCTGCATGCCTATATACAATGTGAACAAACATAGCCACTTGCACTGAATTGTAATATTGTGATTGGATTTCTTCTTGCAGCGCAAGAGTATAGTTTTCCTTAAAATCAACCACTGATAGTATAGTTCCAATTGGAAATGCGTTTCTACATGTGCAA
>VDFB02091081.1:0-11362 GCA_007258455.2 Sequoia sempervirens
ATATTAGAAGTGCAAGTAAGAATATCATTGAAATGAAAACTAGTGAAACCCTTTACATATTTTGTAATAACAAATAAATAAAAAACCAAATTATAAACTGAATTTTTGTGCAATGAAGAACAAAATAATAGTGGAGAGCATGCCATAGTGGAGTGCCCTACCTTGGCAGGTCCACATGGACCGAAAACTAAAAAAATGTCTACCACATCACACAACCCTTTGTGGACCTGCCAATTTTGTTTCTCCTCAGTTCAACTATCTATCCACATGGTATAGTCTAAATGGTCCAATGTATTCATGACATGCCCATTTCAATGGTTGACCATCTTCCATTCAAAGAATTATGCCATATTTCATATTATAAGTCATACATATAGATAGATAGATAGATAAATGGAAAAATACATACATATTTAGATAGATAGACCAAACTAGATATATAGATAGGTATATAGATACATATTGAATATAGATTTCCCAAAGTTAACATAGTTTATTAACTCCAAAATGACACATAAAATTCTATTTTCTTTACTTAGTCTATAAGAAAATTCTTTAAATATGGCTGATATAGTTCACTAGTTTTTTCCCATCCATTTCTATGCTTAGGTATATGTTAGTATGTTTGTGTGTTTAGGGATATGGATAGATATAAAGATGCATATACATAGATACACCCAACAACATATATATAGACTGATGTATTGTTATATAGATATGCCAATAGAAATATATACATTTACATACATATGCCTTAGAAACATAAAATTTATAAGTATCAAAGCATGGCCAATCTACTATATTTGTATAAGTCCTCTAAGTTTTATAGTTCCTCATCTACAATTATTTTCCTATCTGAGTCTGATCCTTCCTTAGTCTCCACCAAACTTTTAGACTTCTCCATCTTGGAATGCATTACGTTCTAACTCTACTTTTCCTTTATTCCTATTAAATGGTTAGACTCATCCATCCAGACATACCTCACATTCATCTATAGCTTTCACTCCTTCAATTCTATGAATTTAAAGTTTCCCATACCTTTACAAACCTTCATTGAAGTGTTAGACTTCCCCACATTGGTACACCTCCCTTCTAAACTCTAAACCTTGACTCGTGACACATGTTAAGAGGTATTCATAATACCAATAGTCTAACAATCCCACCACTTTTTACTATTCATATTCACCTACCTCCTAATGCAATTAGAGAACCATTAATGCATAGGTTGATGACATCTCTTCTATAATAATTCTGTAGGAATAAAAAGTATCATTTAATAATGATGAAATAGTTCCACATGTACACCTAGTTTTGTAAATGATGACATGGTTCAAAATTCTCATGATGGTAGCTATTTTTATATTTTTTGACATATTTTCAGGTGTACATTAAGCCAAAATTGAAGAGAAAAACCCTAACTTTAACTTACCCTAAGCATATGTTTTCAAGCACCTATACGGATGAAAGCTCATATTTACAAAATATTGAGTAAACCCGATATATATTTTTTTCAAATTAAGAAACACTTGTAGAATGAGATATTATGTAGAGGTTACATTTTAAAAAGTTATTAAGCAACAAATCTATAGTAATACCAAACTAGTTTGATATTTATGTTTCCATGGAAGTAAGTCATTTTTTTTTTATTTTTATTGTGGTTGTACAACCAACATTTGTAATATTAATTGAGAATACTATTTTATTTTTATTTTAATTTTTTTGTAGCCACATTTTGTAATGTGTTTCAATCCAATGTGATGAAAATGAAGGTTCTATATTTGTATCTTATTATAAACCTAATTTATATGCCTGGTTATCAATAAATACAAATTAATGTTTATAATATTAGTTTTATTTGATCTTGGTATGCACTCAATTATATCATTTATCTTATTTTTGAACTCAAACATGTAACACTAGGCATTTATTGTGACTATGTAACACTAGGTTGAGCTAATTAACTAGCATGCAAAAACCAAAATTACACTAGCTTTAGGATTATCTTTAAGAGAAAGTACTTTCAAATTCCAATTCAAACCTTAACAAAAAAATAGATCATAAGACATATACATATTTGAGTTTACAATTTGATGGAACCCCTAAAAATGCTTCATGTTCCATCTCAAAATTCTGCAAAATTTTGGTTAAATCAACTTTTTTGGGCTTAGGGATTTATTCACTATCATTTTTTTAGGGTTTTATGTTGCCTAAGACCCTTCCTAAATAAACCCTAGGCTTGCATCCCTGCAAATGTTCTAATTCATTGTTGACCCTTTATCGTTGGTACTTGGTCATTTAAGTTACATCTTATGACATCAGAGTCTATGAAGTGACTCCATCCCTCGCATCTAGGTATGTTTCCATATTTTATTTTGTAAGGTTGACCCATTAGCCTTTGCTTGGCCTTTTACATCCTTTTGGTTAAAGTGCTTAAGTCCTGTCGGCAGGCATTTTCACATTGTCCTAGGTGGTCCCTCTTTAAAACCAACAACTTGACATGTGCAGATTTCTTATCTTATAAGTGACTAGTCTTCAATTGATGAAGTGAACATCCCGGCCACTCCCCATGCCCCCGTTCAATTTTTCTTCACATTAAAATAATATCACAGGCTGGCGAGAGCATGTTGTGTGTCTTCTACATAGGCAGGCTCAACGTTGTTGAAAAGTTTGAGGGTGATGAGATGGAACATATCAATGGTGTTGGTGAAGTAATGTGGTTGTATGAGGATTGTTCCTTGCCCCCCCCATTCAAATTATTTTTTCATTTAAAAGTTGTCACGGGGCAATAGGCTGAAGACACATGTCCATGGGAACTAGCTAGCTTTACAAAGGAAATGCTCTTCATTTGGTGAGATCTACAACTGAGGAGGGGTGACATGGGTCAATTTTGACCACTCCCCACCATCCTTCAGGGGACCCACCTCTACCTCCTATCTCTCAATAGGGAAGCGGGAGGATGCCGTGTGGAATTTTATGAGCTACCAAGGAAAAATTATGGGATAGATAAATATTAATGAAATATTTTTTCCACAAATTCAAGGGGTTAAATTTTGAGTTACTAAAGAGGTTTTCTGAAGCACGTGCTAAAATAACCAAATGATCTTTTGATCACGCCGCTGGAACACGAAGACTCAAGATTTATGTGCATAATCTACAAGTGAGTTTGTGATAAGACACACACATTTTGAAGGTGGGGGATCTAATCTAGGCCCTTCCCTACCTCCCCATTGATAAAAGTTGCACACAGGTTAGGGCTCATGGGGAGTGAGGGGAAGATGACACATTGATTTTGGCTTTGGTGACAAAGGAATGGTGGAGCTCGTAGATCACCAACAAGTGGCTCCACATGGATTTTTTTGGATTTGATGGGGAAATTGACTATGTATAGTCAACTTATTTAAACTAGGTTGACTCAATATGAACTGGTGGTCACTTCAATTTGTTGCAAGATCAATGAATTATATTCAAAGTTAGCATTTAGGGAAAGTGAGCCATTTTGGATGGCGCGAGTGAAACATAATCGTGGAAAGGATGTTAGGCTACCAAGTTAAGGGTTGTAAATTATTTAAAAATTGTTTTAAAAGCATAATTAAAGATTGAAGAAAGCATTATACACATCAAAGTAGCTCATGTTGCATCTTTCAGGCCAGTTCGATGCTAAAATTAGGGTTTTAAGATTGCATCAAGATAGTAAGTTGGTATATTATCCCACCTTTGAAATTGTTAAAAACTTGCTCAATTATGCTCTTTGCCATTCTATCATTAGGGTCTCCTTGGTTTTATATTTCTTTTAAGTTTTGATGTCCATAGGAAATAATTAGTTGGTCTTGTATTGCTATAATTCATGTCAGACCCTTGTCCAAGCTAGGTTTATTTTGTGAAACCAGAAACCCTATTTTGTAAAACCCTTGAGCCATGGCCCCCAAAGATAAAGCATCTTCATCAAAGGGGGAGGCTTCTAGTTCCAAAATGCCTTTGAGTAAAGACCTAGCTGACCAATTGCCACCTTCAACCAGTGAAAAATATAAAGGTTAGCCTCTCTTCAGGGGTCTGCAAGTAGTAGAGGGATTAGTTAATAAGTATAGCACTGTTAGGGATGTTGCTTTCCTCCACACTAGATGGGAGTTATTTTGTGGTTGGTTTGGGAATAGGAATTGCAGTGTTCCAGTGGGTAACCCTTGGAATCTAGACTTGGGAAAGTTGTTAGGAATTGCATGCAAAAATATCAATTAAATACAAATAAAGATTAAGTAGAGGAATGAAAAACACATAAATAATAACAACGAGAAACAATATTTAACATGGTTCACCCAAACTCGAGCTACATCCACCAATAGAGAGTCCAATATTATTATCTAGTAAATCAAACCGATTACAATCAATAATCCTTGCAATTCAATACCACTACAAATGCTACAATACAATGTCAAAAAAAACCCTAACCCTTAGCCTTTTATCAAGACTTATGTTGGTTACAAAATAGGGTTTTTTATGTCATCCAATAGAAAAAATAACACTTGATGCCTTTATAAAATAATAAAAAATCGTGAGAGGTTTTGGGAGCATTGCCCCGAGCCCCCATGGGGGTGCTGCCCTTGAATCCTGCCCTATATCGTGATAGGGAGTGTGCTAGGCGCGCTGCCCCCAAACCCCCATTAAATAATTTGGGGGAAACCACATTGATAAAAGTGGGAAAAATTTAATCTTCGAGTCTGATTAGGCTCCATTTACCAACAAAATTTAATTGTGCCAAATGTATACATGGATATTGATTTATTAAAGGCAATTGCTATCAATTACAACCCATTCACTAGGACTGTGAGGTCCTTTGAAAAAATTGACATGGTTAAAATCATGAAAGAAGATATTGCTCATGTCTTCAAACTCACTGAGTGGAGTGATGATATGGTCTAAATTCATGAAAAGGATCTTAAGGAAGAATATGAGAAAAATAAACATTCATTTAGAGTCTACATACTACCAAGGTACCTGGCAGAGATTAAGCACCGAAAGGTTACAGTGGGACCGCTTGATACAGAGCCCTTTCCTATTAGTTATTTTGCAGCCTATTTCCAAAAGACCTTTTATTCCATTTGTTATATAATTGGTTATGACCCAATCACTAGAATTCCCTTGGTATTGATGTATATGGTAGCACACATCCAACACCCCTAGTACTACACAATTTATGATTATGCATGGTTCCTTGCAGAGAAATTTCATTAGGGCCTAGTAAAGTTAAAGAAGGGTGCAGTGGAGTGAGGTTCAACTGGTATTCATTACTTATCCATATGTTTTTGTTCAAGGTGCATATTAATTTGGGAAGAATATGATATTGAGTAGGATGGAGGGAATTTTGGAATTGTTCATTCAGTGTTGGACTATTGTTATAGATAAGGATGAAAGAATGCATGACTAAGTGGTATTTGAGAGCTTGTTCTCCTTTGAGTTAAGATGAGCTCTGGTTATGAATGTGCCAAGAGACCCGAAGGCCTTGCATGATTTATTGAGACCTAAAGATAGGAGACCTGAATTGGGGATTGATCACAATTGGGGAGATGTTATTCCTTACCCTACATATATTGTATTGAGGGTGTATGGTGCAACTATTTCACGTCACCTCTTACCAAAATGTGTGCTAGAGAGAATTGGTTTCCTTGAAGTAATGTGGTAGTTGGGAAGTGTGAAAAAAGAACACTTACTAGATCAGGGGAAAGGAACATTTTTTCCTTCATATACATACTTCTTCAATTTTGTAATGTTAAAAGGAGGTTGGAATAAAATAAATGATGTACTAAAAGATTTTCACATGTTGAGAGTAGGGGAAAGGGATAAATTTGATCCTAAAGTTTTTATAGCTTGGTTGAAGGAAAGGAACATGAGTTACAAGTTTGTGCATGTTATCAAGTACCTTGTAGATATAATAAGGAACATATTCAAATGATTTTGTGGAGCAGGATAATAGAAAATCAAGGTGGATTTATTTTAACAAAATGCAAAGAAAGGAAAAGGAAAAGGATCCTTAATTAGCTAATCTTACAAAAATTCCTAATGTAATGCCGAGAGTGTAATATGTGTTCTAGAACTTTGAGACAATGGTGAGTCACCTTGGAGGTGAAAGAATGATTCAAGACAAGGTGAAAGCCCCTATGGAGAAAGAACATGGTGGAGGGGAAATCCCTATTATGGAGGAAAGAACTACATACTAGCCTCCAAAGGAACAAAAGATAAAGGTTTTTATAAGGAGAAATAGTAATTCAAAGAAAGATGATGCATTAGTTTCCCCATCTCAACAAGAGGAGCAAAGACCTCTTTCTCCTATGCTACAAATGCCACCACCATACCCTCTAAGGCCAATAGGGCTTGAAATTGTGGATATTGGTGCCCCATCACAACATGCCTCACCACCAAGAGAGCCACCATTGAAGAAGCAAAGGTTTGAACCAACAAGTTTGGTGGACTATGATAATGATGAGTATGATGAGGAAATCTTTGTATCTGAGCAAGAAATGCAATAGGGAATGCATCATACACCACTAGTAATTTTTCCACAACAATTAGGTTTGAGGTTGAGAAACACTAAGCTCACTGGGGCTAACAACAGTGATGATGTCAGAGTGAAAGAATGTGCAAAATTCATGGATGATGATTCATTTGTTAAATCTTAGGATTTCATAGAATTTTCCTATAGGGCTAAAAAGGATAAATATGTTAATAATCTAGCTAAAGAAAGAAGTATTCATCTAAAGTTTCCTAAAGCTACAATTCAAGAATGTGTCTTAAATGAAATGAGAGCTAAATTTCATGGAATGACTACAGAAGAAGGTAGGGAATTGGTGAGGAATAACGGTGTGTTGTTGTTGCTTGAATGGGATTTGGATTCTACTATCACTTTTGATATGATAAAGAGGTGTGATAGATCCCTCTACAATTTCAAAGACGAAGTTGTAATTGCACTACAAGGATTTGGTTTCAGTGAATAGTGGATACACTAGCTATATTTTCCTTAACTCATAGTACAAGAAAGCCTAACATTGTAAATCCTGCACCAAACTATAAGGGAGGCTTGATAATAAAGAGAGTGCTTGAGACATAAGCTCTTGAGGTGGAAAATATGTTAGTGAATATTGCTTAGTTCATAAGAGCCATTATGGAGTTGGTAACCATAGAAAAAGAAAAACTCAAAAAGGAATGCAATGATTTACTGGTTGAGTATGGCAAGGCTGAACAACAAAAGATGTAGTTGAAAATTGAGATAGAATTATTGAGGGAAAAAATGCAAAAATTTCAATCAAAAGAGCCAAAGAAAAATGATGTTACTTCCCCTACTGCTTCACCTAAACCAACACCTACTGATTTTCCCCCTTCCACAAGTTCCTCATGGGAAATTATGCCATACAATATGGGAACTATGCCTATCTCAGTATGGAGCCTAATATATCAGGAACTCCACAGACAGAAGAATCCATTAGTAAGGAGGAGTTGCTTAGAAAACTAAATGATTACAAAGAAAGATGTGACAAGCACGATAAGGAAATATTTGCTATCAATATGAGGATTGTCACTATAGTCTTGGAGAATCTAAACAAGGGCCCGTAAATAACAGACCGAATAACATTTATGATAGCTATTCCTCCATGAAGTCTGCTATAAGTAACTTTGACAATGATAAGGAGAGGGTTATCCCACTTATGGAGACATGAATTCCCAAGTTTCAAGAATTAAGAATGATGTCCATTGGGTCTAGGAAAGATGTCACCCTCCCTGAGAAGCTTAAGTCCATCATTGCTATTGTAAATTAAATTAAGGAATTTAAGGGAAACTTAGAGAATTTGGAGACCAGGATGAGATAATTGGTAAAAAAAATTCATGAAACAAATCACGGTCTCCCCCCATCTATTTTAAGGGATGACGGTAGCATAAAAAAATTGCAGGAGTGGAGAAAGGAGACTAATGGAGTCATCTCAGATCAAGCTACTTCAATTTTTCAAAAGCATGATATGGGTACATTAAAGAGGAATATGGATATGCCGACCCATGCAGAAATTGTCCTTGCAAAGTTTGATAAGGAAGGAAATTAGGTTGTTACCAAATATTCACCTTATAGACAAAAGGCCAATAGAGCCATGGGTTTCAGTTGACCCACTTAGGATGAATTCCAGGCTTGGAAGAAAAAATAATTGGATGAGTTGGAGGAATGACTTGTAGTTGGGGAATGGTGAGTGCAATCTACAACTATAGTAAATATGGGGTGAGAGAGAGAAACAATGCATAGCCTGAAAATCTAGTGTAGATTAGGCTTTTGTTGAAGTATTGCAAAGATGTTGTTCTCTCCTCAATGTAGAAATTGGTGGCACAAATGTTGATGTGGATGAATCAGTTTTGTATCTTTTATTGCTTTTCATGCTTTTAAAGTTTTGCTGACTAGACGTGCACGTGGAATTTTTTTTTTTCTTGCGAGGATGATATTTTTGAGATTTTGCAATAAATGAATGATGCCTTTTGGAAGGAAGGTGTATCTCCTTTAGTAATTGCAGCCAATTTTTGAATTATAAGCTTTCCCTCCACTTTGTAAAGTGCGAATGTAACCTTTTGGGAAATGCTGAAATTAAAAATTTTGATGTATGTGAAATGTAGATGTGATTTTAATTATAATTTGGCGTGATGCTTGTTGCTCCCATGTTTCTATAAATGGGATTTCAAGGTCAATTATAGGGATCTTTTGATGGTTTAAGCAATTTTGAGCTCATGTATGAATTATGATAGTTTCAAGCACAAAGATATAGATTAGTGTTAAGTATTAGGAATGTATTCAAATATATAATAGACTTAATTGTTCTACAATAGAAAAGATATATGAATGATAATTGCAAGTTCCTAGATTAGTTTCTCTCCTCTGTAATTTTAACTTTTGAATTATGAATAAAGGAATCAAGGATTTTTTATTTTTCTTCAATCACTTTGATTGAATGTGTGATTTCATCTTTTGCTTTAATTCAAAGAGCTAAGTAAGTTATTAAGTGAGATCATGGATTTGTAAGTGAAATTCAGGGATTGTTAAGAAGTTTCTAATTTTGGACATATTGAATTGTGTGTTACAAAGTAATATACAATAGTCCACAAATACTTGTTTCCATTTGTTATTGTATTACTGTTTATTGCATATGTGAATCCGTCGCTCTTAGATAAGGCACTGGTCCATTTGTTTGGTCATCTTTGAATTTAGTGAGCTGGGCCTGTACTTGATAAAGAACACAAATCTTTATGACAAATTTTGACACACCTGTGATTGCAATACAGTGGTATGAAGTACTGCTTATTCCTAGAAGTGGGTACAATTTGATAGACATCCACCAAATCCTTTAGGAGCTTTTCCTATTTGCATTAAGTAGGAATATATTTGTTTGTTTTCAATGTTAGTGTTAAAATGGCACGTGAGTATCATATAGACATTGTCAGGATCACCCTCCTGGGTTTCACAAAGCCCGAAGAGTAGAAGTAGAGGCTTAACACTCCTTTAATTGTTTGTTGGCCAATCCTCACCCTTGCTAATCATTGGATTTTGGAAGATTCATAGGTAAGTGGTGAGATCAAGTTTGGTTCTAAAAAAAACCAACAGATTGATGACTCTACTGAGGATATTGCTAAGTCCAATGTATCTAGGTAGATCTGGTATAGTTAGAGTCAAATATTTTAATTGTTCTTCACTTCCTAGAGAACAACTGGTTCAAATTTTTACCATATAAGCCATGTCTAGTTTTATGCTTCAAAGTGTGGTCTGTTCTTCTAGATTCTATCAGGTTATATTCAAAGTTTTCTCTAATATTGCAAGTGTAACCCCAAAGTGTGATAAAATTTTATTTCCTAGTATCTTGGGTGGCTACTTTGAAGTCTTGCATGCTAGTATGAAAATAAATTCCAAGAGAGAAAGTGAGAGAGAATTATGAGATATTATTTGGCCCCATGGTGAAGACCAGAAGTCACACAAAGAAGCATCCTGAACAGAAGATGGAGTCTGAGAATTCAAAGGATAAGCAACTAACCTGGGTGAAAAAATGTGTTGAATCAAGTAAGCCAATTGAAGTTCTCGTTGATGCATCTCCTACTTTTAATAATGAGGTAAATAGTGCAAATATTCAAGAGGAGGAATGTGAAGTTGAGGTGCCCCAGGCTAATCAAGGAAGTGTTTGACAATGAACTTGATGTTTCAAGAGAAGAAGATAGGTGGGAATTTTGGGAGAAAAATAAGTTCTCAAAGCCTTTAACTCCTAGAGTTGGATCTATTTTTAATGGTGGTAATTTTAAGCCAAGAGGTGAACCCACAAATGAAGAATTACACCAATCCATCGAGGAAGAACTAGCTAATCATGATTTCTTTATCCCTGAGCCAAGTGAGTTTGGAGATATCCTTGAAAATGAGGAAGACATAGTTAAATATATGCAAGCCTTAGAAGAAGAAGAGCTTAGGCTTAGGGAAGAAGAAAAATGTAGGGTCAAGGAGTTGAAGGAAAAAAAAGCAAAAGAGTTAAAAGTAAAGGAAGATAGAATTAAGGATAAGATGCAAGAAAGAGATGCTCAGAGGCAAAGGATAGAAAATATGAGAGAAGAAGTGAAGTAGAAAGCATTTCAAGAAATTTTTTCTAAGTTTGTTGCTAAAGTAACCCCTAATCCACCTAAGGTGACCATTCAAATGGGATCTGTTGCAAACACTTATACTACATCCATTGCAACTTCCAAAATCATAGATCCATTTGTTGCTACTAAGAAATCACAACATGTAGATCATGGGAAGAAGCTCATTGATCAGTCAAAGAAAAATACCTTTAATGCTTTTAATACTAGTACCAAAACAAGTACCAATACTTCATCTATCAATACTTCCTCCCAAAATGTTAATATTGATCCTACCCTATCTACTGCACCCAAACCTTGAGATCTTGAGATTGTAGTTGGAGAATGACAAGTTACTGCAAGAGTTGAAGAAAAATGAAATGGAAGCTTCAAATGTATAAATAGCTAGAAATATTTCTTTTCTTAAGATCTCCATACCTAATCCAAAAGATTCAAGCTTTGGAAACACTAATAGTGAATCACAAAAGAAGAAATCTGAGGTACATACTGCCAATGGAGTTAGTGGTGGGGACTAGGGTGGTGGAGGTAGAGGAAATGACAAAAATAAGAATTCTTATTTTGAAGATGATGAGGGAAAAAAGAAAGGAGGTTGTAATAACAATGGAGATGGAAAAGGTAATCATAATACTCAATCTGATGATCGGAAAGATGATGAGCTTAGAAATGCTCATAAAGACCGAGCTACCAGGAGACCAATGCAAGTTGAAAGGTATCACAAATTATGCTTTAC
>VDFB02091082.1:0-13778 GCA_007258455.2 Sequoia sempervirens
GTAAATTGGTGCTCATCAGGTCTACTCTTTATAATTTTCCTATGTATGCTCTTAGTCTCTTTCAAATGCCTCGTAAGTATTGGGAGAAAATTGAATCCATCAAGAGGAAGTCCCTCTGGTCGGGGGTGGAGGACACAAAAAGGTTGAGTTTAGTTTCCTAGGAGGAGGTGTGCAGGTCAATGTCTAATGGGAGATTGGGTCTGCGTAGAATTAAGCCCTTTAATTTGGCTCTTGTTGCTAAGCAGGTGTGGCATCTCCTTTGTGGGGAGGAGTGGGCAAAAATTCTAACCTCTAAATATCTCCCTCAGGTGGAAAAATTTCAGGAGTTTTTGAATAATGATTTCTCTCCTCCTTTGGGATCTTTCTTCTGGAACTCAGTTTCCAAAGCGAGAGGGTTGTTATCTACTGGCCTATTCTGGGTGGTTGGGGATGACAGTGATATTCTTTTTTGGAATGATTGGTGGTTTGGGAATTGTTCTCTGCGTGAATCTCAGTGGGCTAACTCCTGGAGGGAAGTGTGCTCTTGTGAATTTGGGATTTATGTGGCATATTACATCGTTAATGGGGAATGGAGGAAGATTCATGAGGTGTTCCCTGAGTTGGAGGACCTTTTTTTGGATTTATCCAAAGTTTGTATCCCTACTACTCCTCGTAGGGATAAGGTGATTTGGAATAGACTCCCGAGTGGTGCTTTCTCAGTGGCTTCTTCTTTTAAGTCTTATACCGATATTATGGGTCTGAGGCCGCCGTGGGGCCTAGTTTGGTCTTCACAACTTATACCCAAGATTAATATTTTTCTCTGGTTTCTTGTTCAGGATAAGATTATTACCATTAATAACCTATGGAAACAGAAGTTCTCTATGCCGAACAGATGTTATCTTTGTATGATGGATGTGGTGGATTGTTCTCATTTGTTCATTGGATGTAGTTATGCTTGGGAATTGTGGCCCCTCTTTCTCAAACTCTGGCATGTGGAATGGGATTTTCCTGCCTCTGTTTGGGACTTATGGCTTCAGTGGAAGTCTCCTTCGTCTAATCCTACTTTGATGCTTCTTTGGTCTCTTGCTTTGCTGCATTTTCTATGGGGGTTGTGGAAGGAGCAAAATAATAGGATTTTTAGAGATACTGCTATTCCTCCTCTCCCTTTTCTTCAAAATTATTTCTGCCATCAAGGAGAATATGTTGATGGTGGTTGATAAGATTAATATTCCTAGAAAAGTGCAAGTTTCTAATTATGATGTTGAGGTCAAGTCTAATTGGAAACTCTCCCTTGGCATTGCTAAACCCTTGAGGAAGGCTAATCTTGCGAGGGATGGGGTGAAGTGGTTTCCCCCCCTCCTGGTTGGTTCAAAATCAACTTTGATGGTTCAACGAAAGGTAATTTGGGTCTTGTTGGCTATGGGGGAGTGTTGAGAGATCACAATGGTAAGTTTTTTTCAGTGGTGGCACTCCCTTTGGGAATCCAAACAAACCACCTTGTTGAAGCAGCTACAGCCTATCATAGCATTAAGATGGCTAGGGATTTGAGGATCTCTAAAATTTGGATTGAAGGTGATTCATTGAATATTATCAATTTCCTTAAGCAAGGAACTCCCCCTTCTTGGTCCATTAATAGTTTTATTGTGGATGCTATTTCCTTTTGTGGGGATCTTCAAGAAATTTATATTTTCCATGCCTATAGGGAAACAAATTTCATGGTTGATTGGCTGGTGAATTATGGTGTGTCTTCGGCTAAAACATGGAGGGAGGATGAAGTCCTTCCAATTGATTTAAGCACGCTTATTATTAATGATCGGCTTTAATTTTTCTACTATGCCCACCTCCTTGTTTTTTGGCTTGCATGGGAATCATGAATTTAGCGGCATGATGGGACTTATCACACAAATTATGATCATTGGAATTTGTGGCTTCTCTCAACGGATGTGTTTTAAAGTCCTTTGGATTATCTCCTTCCAAACTATTCTGGATTTCTTCACTCATTTTTTGGGTAGCTCTATGAATTTTGTCTTTGCCTTGTCTTGTGAGTGCTCTACAAATCTCTCGATGATGGGTGGGGATAGGTGTCATATGAAGCCACTCTCTTGCAATGATACCAGGGCTAATCCTAGAGTTTGGGAAATTTTTCAGAGAGGGGGTGTTACTCCTAACTTGGAGAGACTGAAGGGTTTTAAATCCCTGGTCTCTAAGGAGTTTTTCGATGCTTGTCATGGTCGCATGGTGAGTTTGTATGGTAGGGATATTACCATTCATGAATATCCACTTGGACTATGGTGGCTATGACAATACTAAGATCAAACTAATTTGGTAGGCAGTTGTTGTGGCATTAATGCACTACTTCACTCTGGATGGTAGATTTATGGTGCTCTATGGTCACCATTTAGTTCTGCTCAACCATTTTTTCCATGGTAAGCTAGTTTCTTTTCCCTTCTATCTACTACTGTCTATGGAAGAAAGCATCTCGAATCATAGAAAAAACCCTACGAATCCCTTTATGCATGAGGATTAATGCTTTTAATTGTTGAGTTTATCAAAGCTAACTGCATTGTGAGAACTCCTCAGTCCCCTATTTCTAAGAAATTGGGGAAAGATAGTGGGAAATGCAATATTGTTAAAATTCAGGAGTCTATTGGCATGAAGGCTAAGGATGAGTCGGAGGGCTAGTCTGGTGGCTTTAATACTGATCTGGATTATACTCCATCTACTGGTGATGTTTTTCCTTCTTCCTCAAAAGATGCTCCTCATGTGAAACGTAAGCTGAAGATTCTTGAGGGTGTTGTTGAGGGCTCTACTGGTAAGAAGTGTACGGGTTGTGCCAAGGAAATGAATGATAATATTGAGAAGGTGGTTGGTAGTTTTCAGGTTGAGGTATCAGGTGGTGGTGGGTCCTCGTTGGTCAGTAAAAAGAATTCGGTTGAAAACCCTGAAGATTCTACTTGGGGTTCTACTTCTAGGGATCGAGGGAAGGCCAAGTTGGGTTCTAAGGATGTTCATTTGGAGGAACAATCAGGTGGTTCGCATCAGGGCAGGGGTTTGTTCTAGGGTGCTATGGACTTTTCGCAAGTGTCAGGCCTTGTGAAGGAAGGGGTGGATATTTCTTTCAATCGTCTTATGTGGCTTGTTCAAGAGATTTAGGATCTCCATAACAAGCATGATACCATTTCCAAGTGCAATATCTCTACTTCGTGAAGTCTAAAAGAGTAGGATTCTATTTTTTCTCTGTCTCAGTTTTTGAATTTGAGTGTGGGTTGTATGATGGATGAAATTGCTGCTCTAAAGAATGACTATGGACCGAGAGTGGTGGTGTTGGAGAGACAGAATAGGCAACTCCAACTTAGGTATTTTGATACGCTCATCAACATAAGTAAGGAGAAGCTCGAGGCATCGGCCAAGGGGATGATTTTCCTTAATCAGAAGGCCACGGAGCTGACTGTGAAGGGATTGTTCGATGATCAGGAGATCTCGGATCATGGAGAGGAAGCTGGTATGGATGGGATTTCAACTGATTTGGCTATTGGTCCAAGTGTTCGTACTCGTAATAAAACCAAGAAAGGTAAGAAGGATGTTGCTCGTGATGTGGAAGAAATTATGGAAATGCATGACAAGTTGGAAGACAAGGATTTGGGGACTGTAAAAATGCTTAAAGAATTGCTTTAAGGGTCGTTTGGCTTGTCTTTGTGTTTTATGTTTTTTGGTTGATGTTACTATGAATGGTTGGTTGATGGTTTGGTATTCAACTGGTGCTTTTTGTGGTTTTTTCTGGGTGGGAAGTTTTTTGTCTTATCTTTATAGCCACTTTCTTTCTTGTTCTAGGTTTCTAGTCCCTTCAAAACTTGTTTTGCGTTAATCAAAAACATTACATTGTTCATTCATCTTTCCTTGTATGCATTGTTTCAATTCAAGGTTTAATTACCAAAACGTGGTTTGACCAAGGCAAACCCCTATTCCCTAATAATCAGCATTTTCTCCTCTTTGATGTGTGATTGCAGGTTTTAGGTTGAAGATCAAGTGGAGAGAAAAAATTATCAAAGTTGCAAAGTTTTCAAAGTTGTCATCTTTCTTGCAAGATCACGAAAATTCTTCTACAGAATTCATTTCTGAATTTCAAGAGTTGAACACCTAGGATCTGGGAGTGCAAACATTGAATAATATGACCCAGAAAATGATTTTCTAGAACCCTAGTAGGGGCCCATTCGCCACTGGGTGAATAAGTCCTCATTGAGGCCAAAAAAAAGCACTTTTTGCAACAGGTACACAACATTTAACCCTCTTAAAACCTACCTTTTGATTACTATATTGGTTAGGTTTTTTTTTTCCGATTCTTATTTATGCATTATATCCCTCATAATTGAGTGAAACAACATCTAGCAAAAATAGGGTGAACCCATTTTGGGATATTCTATTAACCACCCCTATTTTTCTTTCTTTCACTTTTTAACCCTAAATGAGTGTGAAATGCATAGTTGTTGTAAATTTTAATACCAATGAGTGAAATATGCAAGGTTTTTGTTCATTTTAAGACCATGAATGTGAATGCAATTTGTTATATATTTTAGGACCAATGAGTGTGAATGTAAGTTGTGGTTCATTTTAAGCCCATCAATGTAAATGAAAATTTGTGGTTTATTTTAAGCCCAACGAGTGAGAAAATGCAATTTGTTGTTCTTTTTAGACCAAATGGGTGTAAGATGCAAATTTGTGTTCTTTTTACCAATGAGTGTGAATGCAAGCTCTTTTTAACCCAATGAGTGTGTCAAAAAGATATTGCAAGAACAAAATGTTTTTTTTTTTTTAAATCAAAAGTGGTAAACCACTTATATTTTATATATATTAATAAATATTTACATATTGTTGGTTTAGGCGGATGTACTGGCGGGAAAGAACCAGCAAGAAATGTTCCTATCTTAAACAAAATAAACAACTTTGTAAACAAAAGATTAGTATTTTAAAAATATCTTCTCCCAAAAATCCACACACTATAGACAAAAGATTAGTAACACCAAAAAATCCTTTAAAAGAGAAGCAAAATTAAAACAGTGATAACTTTTGTAAATATGAACGAAATTTAAATCCGTAAAAAGCTCCAGAAAGCTAAGAGAGACATCTACAAAACCTAGAAATAGATTTATAAAATTCAATGTGCCCATTTTTTATAACCAAAATAATATGAATGGTTTTTATGCAAATTTCTAGTTGTAACTTGCAAAACTCTTTTAAAACACTCAAAATATTATTTCACATTAGATTCACTAATGTATGGATCTAAAAATTCAATTTGTGAAGCTTAAATCCTTAAAGGAAACCACCAAACCATTAGAAGTAAGCTTATAAAATTAAATCCAAAACAATGAAGCACAAATAAGCATAAAGGAAATTGAATGCAAACAAACAAAGAAAATTATACCTTTATACCTTCATTGGTTGATCTCCATTGTTCTTCTCTCGTTCGCTTTTGAAGATTTAAGATACATGTTGCTCTCAGTTTTGAAGTGCACAAAGTAAAAGGCTTAAGATGAAAATGGGGATAGCAAAAGGTTGAAGATGGTGGTTAGAGAAATGAAGAGCTAAATAACCTAAATTTATAGATGAGAAGATGGTGAAATGGATGGACGAGATTGAGTAGAGAATGGATGGATGAGATCAAATGAGATAATGTGCAAAGGAAAGTTTCCCATTTTCAAAATAGAAGAATGGAAGATTTTCTCTATTTTGAAATAGAAGAATGGCAGGGAATGAGGAGTGAGAAATAGAAATATGTAAGAGTTCACTTGAGAAATTCAAGGAAATGGAAGAGTTAAGTGAGAAAAAGAGGGAGAGATGTAAGAGTTTTTTTTTTTAAATAAAAAGTCATTTATTTTTAAAACCATGGATAATTAATTAAATTTAAATAATTTAATTAATCATTAAATTAGTGAGATTACATAAATAAAATTATTTATTTAATCAAAGGAAATGTTAATAATTAAACAATTAAGTAATAATTATTTAATCGGATGGATTAATGAAATGGAAGACATTAATATAATTAAATAATAAAAATTATTTAATTATGTATGTGTGAAAAGAAAGTAAAATTGGATTAAGGTTAGATGAAGAACTAAGGTTAGACTTAGATTTAGATGAAGAATTAGACGAGAAATTAGTCGAAAAATGGCATCATTTAAGCTTAGGACAATTTAAGTGTCTACACAAAATTTAATAAAAATGCATCCCTAAAGATCACTCTCTTGGTCAAAGAAAAATTATAAAATAATTCAAATGTTGGTTTCATTCAAGGCACTAATTATTCTAACTAGATATCAAACATTGTCCCTATCAACAAAAAGCCTAAGGGAATCCATTTATACACAAATTTTAGAGGCCTTAACAAAGCAAGTTTAAAGGATAATCCCCCTTACCTAATATTTACATGATAGTCAATCTAACTATAGGATAAGAAATTTTTTTACTCATGGATGGATTTTCCAATTATAATTAGATTCAATTGCACTTAAAGATCAAGACAAAATAAATTTTATCAATCCTTGTGGTAAATTTTACTATTGCACATCATGTCTTTTGGTTTAAATAATATTAGGGCAGCCTATCAGTGAGTCATGCTAGTATCTTTCATGACATGCTCCATAATATTGGGGAAGACTACGTGAATTATTTATTGGGAAAGGAAAAAACTAGAGCTAAGCATCCTAAAATTCTATAACAAACCTTCTAAAGACTAATGGAATACAAAGTTCATCTCAATCCTAAGAAGTTTGTATTTGGTGTCACATCAAGCAAGCTAGTAGACTTCATCATTTCTAAAAGAGGTATAGAAGTGGATTCTTCCCAAATTAAATCAATTATAAAAATCCTTCACCATAAAATATTAAATAGTTCCATAGTCTATAGGGAATTACTACTAGGATGATTCATGTTAAGATGCATTTTATCAACTGAAGAAATGTATTTCAAACCCACCAATATCATGGCACCAATCCTAGATAATCCATCAATTCTTTATATTTCTACTATATAGGTTGTTTTGGGAGCCCTTGTAGCATAAAATGATGATCAAGGGAAAGAAAGGGCTATATATTATATCAACAAAACCTTATTTGGATATGAATATAAATATACATCTATAGAAAAGGAATGCTTAGTTGTGGTTTTTTCTTCATAGATATTAAGGCACTACATGCTCTATCTCAAACTGAGATTATTGCCAAAATTGACCCTCTCAAATATCTTTTATCAAAATAATTTCTAACATGGGGAATGGATAAGTAGGTTATGTTTCTTAGTGAGATTGACACTCAATATGTTGATAAAAAATAAATCAAAGAACAAGTATAAGTGGATGAGTTTGTGGAAGTGCTAATTATTGATACTCAACCTTTGAATCTTGGCTTTATAAATGAACCCATTTTTTCTCTTAAAGAGTCACCTAAGTGGAAACTCTACTTGAACGGCCCCTTTACCACCCATGGATTAGAGAAATGCATCTTTTTCCTCACACCACCAAGTTACCTCATACCAAATAAATTCAAAATTGGGTTTCCCTGCACTAATAATATTGCTAAATACAAATCTTTACATTTAGGTGTCAAGATCACAATTCAATGAAAAATCATACATATATCAATTTTTGGTAATTCCCAACTATTCATCAAATAATTCAACAATTAATATCCAAGTAAGAATGATAAACTCATCTCATACAAGAGAATGGGTGAAAGCTTCAAGAAATATTTTACTTATATGTAGTTTGAGCTCAAGTACCTCATATGAATAATAGACAATTTGATGTCATGTCAACCAAGAACTTTAATTTCATAATATCAGTGTACATGCAAAGGAGAGAACCAAGGGTTTCTATGAAATTAGGTAGGCTATTATTCATGTGAGGTACTTTCTCAAACTACATATAAGTAAAATATGGATCTAAACATATATCACTTCTATTGAATACTTTATAAGTGGGTTAAATCAATTATTTTTACTTATGTGATTGGCCAACAAATTTCTAAGTTCATCCTTAACCCCATCATATGGCATCATGGTATCCCTACTATTATTATCACAAATAATGGTGAATCCTTTTAAAATCATGAATTCCAAGAATTTTATAAAAAAAATCACATCAAACCCAAATAGTTTACACCTTATTACTCACAATAAATATTCAAGAAAAGGTATCTAACAAAAGCCTTATTAAAATCCTCAAAAATATTATCAATGATGTTGGTCACAATTAACATTTTTAACTTTATCCTACTCTTGGGCCCATCACACTAGCATTCGTACACCTACTAGCAACACTCCTTATTCCCTCATCTTTGATATTGATGTCATCTTGCTAATTGAGATTGAACTACCATCCTTGCACATCTCTTTACATAACCTCATTAGTGATGAAGACTATACACTAACTCATTTGACTACAAAATCTGATGAAAGATGTACAATTTGATGTATTGTTAGGTACTTGTGATATTTGATGTATAATTTTCAATTTTTTAAAATTTTATCCTCGATGTTCGTCAAAATTTTGACAAACATGGAAAATCAAAAAAAATCAAATTGTGGCCCACATAAATAAAAGTGAGTTTGCCTAATTATTGCAATAGTGTTTTGATATACTTGTGAATTTGCTCTACTTACGAATTTTCTATACTTGCGATAGTTTGTGGAGAACTAAGGACAATTTTCTTGGGAAAAATCAGAAAAAAATCAAGAAGATATTGCCAAGTTGAGGGTAGTCATTGTATTTTTCCATAATTCATTTGTGAAGTTAGATTTGTACTTCTAGGTTTGAAAATCATATTTTAAAGCAACATCTCATCAAATTTCATTTTTAGACTTGTGAATTTTCATAATTTCATTTCCAGATTTTGTTGTGCAAGTTCAATATTCTGATTTTAGGAGTCTAACTGTTGGAAATCATAGTAAAATCAGAATTTAATAAGTTCTCAAATTAGCATTTTAAATTGTTTTTTGGGTTCATTAACTTAAGACTATCTTCTCTTTTGCAGGGGTGGTTGCATGCCAAATTTTTTTGGTGCAAAATATCAGAATTATTAGATTTTGTTACCTGTCTATGATTAAAAATTATTGGAGTTTGAGTTTGATATTTTTTGAAGATCTAAGTATTCAAGCTTGGTAAAGAAAAATCATGTCAGATAATATTAGTGCAAAACAAAATGAATAGACAATTGCTAGAATGTGGGCTAGATTGAAAAGAAAGGGTGATGGGAAATGTTATTGTCTTTGCAATAATTGCAAGGGCTTAAAGACAAGAAAACTTTTAATCACAATAGCTAAGAAACATTCTAGGCAGCATGGCCACGTTGAAGGGGGGCATGATTATCGTCCATTGGTAAGTTGTTCATTATATGTCTTTATATTGATTGAATTTGTAAATGCTTATATCGTTTTAACATTTATATATATATATATATAATCACTTGATCACGATCATGGTTTACTTGTGTTGATCACTATTATAAAGGTGGGGCGCCCTAGGGCACAAGATATGGATTATCACACCCTGAAGAATGTGGTTTTGCAAGAAGAGGAACATGGAGCTGTGAATATCGAAGATGAAGTTAATAATCCTATGGAAGAAGATGAAACTATTGAATTTGACTCCATTTTTCGATGAATGTTCGTCAATCGTTGGACAAACAACTGTCAGAGAATCGACGAATTGACGAAAAAAAATTGTCGCTATTTTTTTGTCAAAATTCTGATGACGAATTAAACATCGAAATAACAGCGCAGATTGGTCGATCATCGGCATCATAAAATGACTCATATTTTCATCAGAATATCGACGAAAACTTCTTGTATCCACCAAAAAATTACAACCAAAATGCAATTGCAATGGCTCTTCTGAAGCGTCAAAACAACACCAGAAGTTCATCACCATTTCGATGAAATGGGCAAGGAGTTACGACGAAGCCTTCATCACAGCTATAGCAACTTCGTCAAACCTTTTCGATGATTCATCAAAATTACAATGAAACAATGCAATTTAAAAAATATATATATTCGTTGAAATGTACCATCGCAGAGACTCTTGGCGATGACCACCGAAGCCAACCTATCGGTGAGATACCAATCATCGACATAGGATAGAAATCTCACTCTGATAGTCCATGTCTTGCCTATGAATTCCATCAACAAGACAGATCCAATGTCACACCGATCTGACCTCTTCAAGAGTTTTGAACACTGCTGGTTATCAACAAGACATTCTAAGCGTCTCACTGATTAAACAAGTGTCTAAGAGCAAGTAAAAAAATGGAACCTATGAATTTTCTTATTTTGGGGTTCTTTAAATCATAGAATAGATACCTTCTTGTGTATAATGTACTTATATTCAGATTTGAATTTGAGACCAATTATCATTGCACATTCCATTTTACTTGCATAGAGTATTCTATAAGCAATATATTGATAATTCCAAATGATTTATGGTGTTGTACAACTCTACCTATCATCACATTTCTATTGTTCGCCCTAGAGAATCCTTCAAAGACAAGTTTACAATACCAAGTTAAATAATATGAAAAAGACTTACTTCCATACAAATTAAATGATTATTCTCACAATGGCAATTGTCTAATTACAACAACAAATCCATGAAAGGTTATCCATGCTTCATAAGAGATGACTGGTCATACATACAAACTGCAAGATGCATAGAAAAAGCATTACACTTGAGAACAACCAAGGGCTAACAAGGGAAGGAGTTAAGAAACATTTGGATTGAAGAGAAAATGTGTAGGGAAAATGTTGAGCAGTGTCAAGAGAACAAAGCTTGTAGAACATATTCTTGACCTAATCAAGCTCTTGAACAACTTAAACAAAATTAAAATACTAACACATACATGAGACATGTAATGAACTTCCAATATCTGCTATCTTTTTCATTAATGCAGAGGTAGATAAAGGAGAAATAATTATAATTTTAACACTATTCATAGTCCAATAAATTATGTTCATAATTTTTGTTCAATGGACCTTAGTTTTATCATTATACTGCCCATCTAATACCATATTTTAATCTAGGGTTCAACTATCTTAGATCTAAAGATGCACCTTCAATTAACCATTTAAAGTACTATAAAATAAGGTAATACTTTTACTTGAGAAAGATTGGGTACACTTGTAGGATTAAAGTTCTCGCAATCATCAGGATTTATTGGCACACAAACACAACCTACAACATATGAAGTAATGGATGACTACAAGTTAGTGAAATGGTCCTTAATATGTGACTATTTTGCAAATTTATTGGTAGAAAATAAGGTTACAAACAAATCTACATGAAAAATTATGAGGACAATCTACTGTAATCATCAAAATAGATAAAAAGTGCAAAGGAAAGAGCTGAGCTACATCTCTAGAGCCTAAAAAAAACACATGCAAGAAACATAAAAAAAGAACAAACCAATTTTTGGATGAATACAAAATGGTGCCTTCAGCAAGTGATTCATGTATGCTTTCACACCTGACAGGACATTAAGAAGATTTTAGTCTTCCTCTGTGAAATTAACTACTTACAGAATAAACCTAGAAACCAATATTATATACCTCCATGTCTAGCTAAGGGTAGGTATAAGAGAAAAAAAATTCCTCAATGCAATGCCGAAAAATATCAATGTGTGTGTAGGTTTGTATTACTCAAAATATCATTTCACTACCTAAGGAAAAATACCAAAGTGATGTTTTAAATTTCAATCTTCACATAGACTCCCTTATTTCTACACATGCATATACAAGAATTATTCGAGCTCTAAACTATTCAAATATTAAGGATTTAATTAGCTATAAGATGGAAAGTTGTTGTTTAGACATAATCCATCATCTTTTACATATCTTTATTCACTCCTAGTGCTTAGATAAATTTGTGTAAATGAGACAAAAATGTGAATCTTTTATGACAAAGAAAATTCTTAAAAGGAGGGGGGAGAGAGCAAAGGGTAGGGGGAAAGAGAATGCTTGAATGTATAGCAAAGTATAACATTTTGATCATTATAATAATGAAACGAATCTTAAGTTTGAAGCATTAATATCATTTACAACATTTATGATCAAGAATGAATGTAAGTAGAGAAACTTTTGCATACCTGCAGATCGTACAAAATTTCATGGTTAAGTGGAAGCCTCCCATCAACAAAAATATCCAAATATCCATGTATCTATCTCAATCGAGCCTCTAAAACCTTTAGAGCTGTCAATTTTTCCACTAACCTGTTATGCACAAAAGTCAAATTTTAGAGTTGTGTCACCACTAAAAGAAGAAGAAACAAAGCTTTGAAACCAAATCCACACACAACACAATATGGTATTCATACAAAGTCATAAAAACAAACTAAAATTAGAACATTGGAATGGAAACAACTTCAAATTATGATGCAAAGCATGGATTCAAGGTATAAAGAATCATTTTTTTGCCACCGTAGTGAAAAGTTAGCACTTTCTTTCATCTTTGAATATTGGTTTGATGTTTCAAATGATGCATTTCTTATATTGAAAAGTGCTTTACCTTATTGAGATTCTCTTTGTTTTGAGAATATTTTAATATTCTTTACTTAACAGGGCCAACCATGTGATGGTGGAAGCTCATTTAACCCCTCCCCCCCCCCTCACATCACTCTCAATTCCCCATACCCAATCATATAACATTAATCATTCATTCATCCATTAATAACATATAACATTTATTCATTCATCCATTAATAACATATAACATTCATTCATCCATTAATAACATATAGAATTCATAAATTAACATATTCACATTCATTCATTAACATATAATATTCATTCTTTCAGTTTTTACATATTATCAAAAATATGGTTGTCATGATATGATTACAATCACTTTTTTTTGTTTCTTTTTTAAAGCTAAAAAAATTTGAAGTGGAGTATCATTTTCTAAATCATTTGTCCCCCCTTTAGTTGTTCTTCCCTCTACTCGTGATCTTAATGTACGCCTAGTCGTTTACTCACAACGTGGACGCCGCTGTAAGGGGGGGTTTGTTGCAATAACAAAGAAATGTTAAACTGATATGTTTTATTAAAGTATTTCATTAATTAAAAGAACATTAGAGTGGTTCTCTTTACCTGATGGGTACACATCATGTTCCTAAACTTCTATTATAGACTCATGCTCAACATGATGAACACCCTCTAAATCTTTATTTGTAGTTGAAACATGAAAGGTTACATTAATTAATACACCAATTGAAATTAAATATGTTTAAAAGAACATGAGAGTGGTCCTCTTTACTTGATGGGGCCACATCAAGTTCTTGATCTTCTTTAGCCTGATCATGCTCAACATGTTGATCACGCTCTACATGCTCTAAAGTTGAAACATGAAAGGTTACATTAATTAATACACCAATTGCAATTAAATATGTTTAAAAGAACTTTAGAGTGGTCCTCTTTACCTGATGGGGCCACATCATGTTCCTAATCTTCTCTAGCCTGATCATGCTCAACATGTTGATCACGCTTTGCATGCTCTAAAGTACCGGGATGCACACCATGACCTTCATCTGTAGGTTGTGTTCCACCCTCACCAGGCTGCATTCCAATGTCATGTGCAGTATTATCATTGCTTGAATGTTTAAAAAAAATAGGCATGTAATTATTTTATGGTAGAAATTAATATTGAATAGATTGCACAAGTATTCAATTTTAAATAAACTTTATTGAGTTTATTTACCTGCGTGTTGGATGCAGTGGAAGATTGTGTTTTCCTAGTCAAGACTCTTAGGCATTCAGCC
>VDFB02091083.1:0-24420 GCA_007258455.2 Sequoia sempervirens
TGACAAATGACATCTTGCCATTGGATGAATGTTAGTCCCACATTGCTCAAATTTGGACATTCATCCATTCTGGCATTCTATAAATAAAGAGCTCTTATCCTCATTTTATTATCCACAAATTATGTAAAGTTACCATGCTCAAATATCTATCAAATTTCATCCATCATTCTTGAATCTTAGCTAGGATATGCAGGTTTTTAGCTTGGAGCAGTCAATATTCATCAACAAAGTGGATCAATCATCAATTCTCATCAACATATATCAATCTTGCATCATAGGAGTTGGGAAAAGGACAATTTTCACATCAAATTGGCACCAATTCCCCCATGGGATCAAGAGTTTGCTAACTTAAACTAGGATTCAATCTATTTTGTTGTTTTTAAAGTGTTCTTCATTATTTATTTTCCTAATTTGAGTTTTGTGAATGGATTTCATGGGGAATCCTTGTTCGTGCTTGCAATATCTAATTTAACGTGTTTGTTCTTATTGTTTTGTAGGTATTAGGATTGGGGTTCACACACAATCCAAATCCAAATCAAGGTCAAAACCAAAAATCCAAGAAACAAATCAAACAAATCAAAATCCAAGAATCCAAAGTCCCAAAAGTCTAGCATCCCCCTCAAGATCTTCTAAGAGTTCAAATCATCCATATCATCCACCTTTCTCAATTTCACCATCACACTTTGATCTTGAATCATCCTAGTTTTTTTCTCTTTTGAATCCCATTTTATGGTTCAAACGAGATTGCAACACAAGAAGAACATGGAGTACAACAAAGAAACATCAACTTCAAGTGACCTAAGTCAAAGTGAACTTGAGATCAATCCTGTTGGACCTAGCAACCCACTACCTGATCTTTCTCTCATAACAAAATATCCTAAAGAGGAAGGGCAAGTGGAAGACATCACCAATATAGGAATGACCCAAGATGAGTTCACCAAAATGCTTCAAAATCTTGATAACCACCGAATCGTCAGAGTCATGATGAAATTGCATCCCTCCCAATACATGCTTGAATTGGAAAAAGTTGCAAAACTCCCTTCTGACTTCGATGTAAGCACTATTGTGGATAAACCTTTTATGCTACTTGTACCATTCAACTCACCCACTCATAGCATCATCCAAAGCATTCCACAATCCATGTCATCCATTGCCACGACACAACCCATTGTCAATAAGGGGACTGCATTAATCCATGCCCTTCAACAACATCCCCTTGTCAATAATCAAAATTTGGACACTAATACCATTATAGGTACATCATGTACCATGCCTCAAAAACTCATCCACCAATATGTCTTGTTATGCCTTGCATAACCACACCATTTTAAATTTGATTAAAATGGGACCCTCTTTTGCTTTCGCTCTTTATCATTTGCTCCCTTCGATTTTGATGTTTATGCTTTTCCTTGGCATGTGCTTAATATGTTCATCTTGCTTGGCCAAGGGTTTTTCCCAAGTTAAATATTGAAAATCTTATGTTTTGGGCAAAGTTCAGGTTTTTACCTTGGTTTGGACTTTTGGAACAAATAATAAGTTTCGTTTTCTTTAGCTTTCGTTTCGAAATGTTGTTTTAAAGCTTTTGATCCGATTGGACATGCAAACTCTGTCGGATTTTCTGGATGCCTCAATTAGCTATTCAATCTTGTCGCGGATTCGAGAATTCCCGGCCGCCAGTAAATTCTGGTCGGTTTTGGATTTCATACTTGGTTTCCGTTTTAATGCGCATTACGAATCTTTATGCTGCTATGTTTTGCATTCTCCTAAGTTGAGATGTTAATCTTGTTGTGCTCTAAAACATTATGGTCTTGCTTAGAGTTTGAATTCATATGTTTTTGTGCATTTCATGGCTTGCCTTGTGCTTTCGTGGTTAAAATCTAGGGTTTCATGCCTAGGGCATCGCCATTTCATCTTAATCTGCTTTCAATTTAGCCTAGGATTCAAAGAATATTTGTAGGAGGCTCACGTTAGACGATTTTTGTGCCCAGGGTCCTCAATTTGTGACCTTCGGTCAATTTGAGTGAAGTTGTGGCTGGTGTTCGGGTTTTCTGTCAGGTTCGATATTTTCCTATCTAGTCCGATTTTCCCGGATTCCTTCATTTTCTAGGTTCCCTTCAGTTTTCTGAAGTTCTGAGTTCTGAGTCATCCGTGAAATTCGGGTCTGGGCGGATTTTTCTGAATCCTCTACTATGCTCTATGGAATTTAAGAAATTTGGTAAAATTGATGAATCTAATGATGAATGCTTAAACATATCTTACTTTGGCTTGATGAATTTCATATTATATTTAGCATTATGACGATCTAATGATGATGATTTCATGGAGAATCTTCCTAGTTTGGAATTTTTGAGTATAAAACTATTTTCTCGATTGACTTGAAATCTAAGCCGCTTGGAACGTGGCGAGGTTGATTTAATGGCTTTATGTTATTTTGACTACCTTTGATGAAATGTTGTCAATTCTCCCGGTAGTTTTGATTAGTGAAGGCGAGTCGGCAAGGCAGTGGCTGAAAGGTTGAAGAGGCTTTAGGGATCTCATGCAAACTGTACTGAAAGATGACTCAACAAAAGAGTAGGATTCCTGAGGGCAGGATGACATCAATTTGGTTCAAGGTTTTAGATCTGAATGTGAACACCTTGCTACAAAGGACTACGGTTATCATGGGATGCAATAACTAGACACTAGCTAGATGATGTAGCGACATGCAGTGCATTCATTAATGAATATCAATCCAACAAGAGAGATTGAGACAATACGATGGGACAGATCTGAAGAATAGCATTAATGTTGTTGAATGGAAAACTAGCGTTTCACCTATGCCACTTGTGAATGGCTTGCAGAGGACTTTCTGGATGACGAGGGCTAGAATAGAGCAAGGTATGGGCAATGTGGGGAATGTAGTTAATGCAAAATTTTTTTGAAGGTCATGCTTCCTCATTGTTTCGCTTTGCCTCTTCTTCACACATTTTGGTCCGAGTTATGTGGCAGATCTTGGGTCATCTGGTCGGTGCCCTTGCATTTAATGTATGTTTGACTCTTTTTTTAACTCTCCTAGGGCCAAGTTTCTCTATGACCGACTTATTGCAAACCCTAAATTGTGCCGACGCATCTGACATGTTTTATAAATATGGCATTTTCGCCTCTTTTGTGGGAGATCTTTTTTTGAATGACTGGAGATATTAAATATTTTGTAAGGGTTAGAAAGTAAATTTGAGAAAAGGAGAGTAGAGGCAGAAAGGTAGAAGAAAAAGGGTTAGAGAAAGCAAGTTAGGGTTCTTAAGTAAGTTAGACATTTTCTTTTACAGTTCAACAGGAGGAGGTGATGTATCTTCCTGATTTTCTTAGCATAGATGGAGATAATTTGAAGACATGGGTTTTCTATACAGTGGTGATCTTTCCAGATTTGTAAATGTTGCTTATCTGTCTCATTGATAGTAGGAGCACCCAGATTTAAACCTTCTTTATATTATGCTCTAGAATGATATTTATTTTGGGTTAATCATTTTGATTTGAAAAGCTTTCAAGGAATGAAATTTTATCTTCTATTTTGTTTGAATGATGATTTGCAATTTATGGTTAAAGTTTTCACTATGAATGAATGGAACTTTGTATCAATTACAAGTTAATTTTATTCTGCAGTTCTAGTTTAGGAATTCCTTGCAAGGTAACAAGTCTAATTAGTTGAATGAATCAACACTATTTTTCAGTTTAAAGACTTTGATCTATCTTTTTCTATTTCTTTAAAACCCCTAGTTAAAGTAGGTTTGGATAGATGTTTGATCTTGCAACACCCCAGAAGCTCAAAACCAAAAGGCCCCTTGAATATTATAGCCATATTGACCACATCATGAAAAAACAACATTGTCAACCAACATCAAAGACCTTGGGAGGTGATTAGTTTGATTACTGATTCTCTTTCAAGAGAGGTGAGATACTTTTACTTTTATCTTACCTACATGTTGTGGGTCAATTTGGCACATCAACAGGAAACTATCACTAGAAGGAGGGCCAAAAGAGAAAACTGGATAACATTGGGTCTTTCTCACTAGAGAGGTCCCATAGAGTTCTTTGATCAATTGAAAACCCACCACCTTTGATAGAACTCAAGACCCCAACAAGACACAAGATTCATGGGACAACCATTCTACCACCCTTTTCAGCTCCACTCCACCAAGATTTTCACCAATACCCTAGTTAATACCCATGAAGCCACCACAAAATCCACCTAAATTTCCATTACAACTAGTTCAGCCCATCCAACAGTTGGCTCAACCCCCACCACCACCACCAATGGAAATTTTTGTGAATAACCCCTCTCCATTGGGGACTATTCCTGGAGGCTTTCATGATATGCCTAAGAATCCTAAGAGATTATGTCCCAAATACATTCATGGAAAAACAAGGAGTGCTAAAGAGCACATAAAATATTTTAAGGACACTTGTACCAGAGCCCAGATAGCTCACCATGATGTGGTTTGTAGGTTGTTCCCTTATTCCTCAGGGGATATGGCATACAACCGGTACCTAAATCTTCCATAGGGTTCTATTATGAGCTAGATAGATCTGGAGAATGCTTTCATTAATCAGTTTAGAGTTTACATGGATCCAGCCATTTTGTTCCATCAATTTGTTACCATTAGAAATGAGCCATGTGAATCATTTCCCTTGTTTAATACAAGGTTTCAACTAATGTATAGGAGATTGCATGTCCCCTATCTAGTCACTGAGAATAGTGCTATTTAGGAATGTTTTAGAGTTATAGACCCTTTGTTTGGCTTGTTCCTACAAAGGACTTATCAGCTGACAGATATTGATTCTCTATCTAAAGTTTATCATCTAGCCATCAAGCTGCAACAACAAACTAGCTCTCAACAAGGGAACTTGGGAGGAGGTTTTCTTTCTATGGGGTATCAAATACCTAACCCAACCCCTTTATTCAATACTGTCCTAGGGATGTCTCCTTCTCATTATGGACTTGTGTATAAGTTGCAAACTCAATCTCCTATTCCATTCTTTGCCAATGGAGCTCCTGACTTCTCTCAACAATCACAGGCTCATCACAGTCTGCATGGTAATCATAATCAAGCTGGAATACCAAATCTTGTAGGTCAGCCACCTATTGCTAAGAATATTGAGAGTGAAAGGATAGTTTAACTCACTAATGAGGTGGAGACCCTAAAGAAAACTCTATCTCAAGTCACAAATGACATGGCTCAGCTTAAACTAAACCCCTCTCAGAACCAAGGTAATTATGCTAATCAAGGTAATTACCTTAATCAGAATAATAATAATCAAGGTAACTATTAGAACAACAACAATCACAGCCAGAAGAATTATCAAGGCTAAAACTTTCGTAACCAAGGCTATCAAAATTAGAATAGAGGATATAGTTAAAGGCCTAATAACAATAGACAATGGAACACAGGGCCAAATAATGGTGGGGTTTCTCAACATTATCAAGCTAATGAGGACAAGCCATATACTGCAAATGTGGTTGAACTCAGTACATAACCGTGTAAAGAACATAATCACCAAATTAGTGGGTATTCACAAATGGAAGGTTATTGAAGATATGTGGAGAAATTTTAAAGCGTTCCGAGAGGTGGCAAGGAGGTAGCTAGGTGGATACAACAATGACTTGCATGACCTCTTTTGAAGAGAACAATTCCCAGCATGAATGAGAATGAACAGGAGGAAGATGTGTGAAATTCTGCCCAAGCCTTCCAGGTGAAAAGGAGGACACTTCAAGAAACCAAATAGAGATGGTGCTCACTAAATATGACTTTTAGCTCCTTACTGGAACCTGCATGCATGGTGTTGATAACAAACCTCCTGTACCAAAGGGTCTACCTGACTTCCCTATAAAAGGTAATTCATTTGGTGTTTTCAAAGATAATGCAAGTTATAACACATAATTTGATATTGTTTCTAAGATGTAGAAACAAAAAACCTCTTTATCATACTTTGACATCCTAAAATGGTGCCCTTCCCAACGAGATATAGTGTTGAAAGCTTTGGAAAAGGTTGATAAATCAAAAAGTTAAACTAAGGTGGCACCCACTGCCGACATGAATGCAACTTTGTTTAGAAACAAGGTAGGGACCCCACCATTTCTTTTAAATTTGAGAATCTATAGTAAGAATTTGCATAATTTTCTACTAGATTCAGGGGCATCTGACAATGTTATGCCATTTTCTGTATGCAAGAAATTGAGAATGAACCCTATCCAAACAAACAAGAAGGTCATCCAACTAGATAAAAAAAGGTTAATGTAGTTGGAGAATTGAAAAACCTTTAAGTAGATTGTCTCAATTGGCTCAATATGGATATTCAGGGTAGCGAGACTTCAGAACTTACAGTGCTTTTAAAACTGCATATAATATGAAATTGCTTCAGGGAGATATATATACCCTAAACTTTTCACATGTGACTGCGGAAATTTATCTGCATAAAGTTGGGATTGAGAGTGATTTCTCGAACATATGTCGCAAACATGACCTCAATGAGGTGGCTTCCCGAGATAGAGGTTTTGAAAAAAATATCAGCTCTTCAGGGTTCCCAGACCTGGGATTCATAAGTGCAGGCTGCGTCCGTTATTGCAAAACTTGAAGTGTCAGCGACTACAATGAGATAAATTGTTCTTATAGGGGAGGATGACCCATTTGCATGGTGCTTCCTACAAATTGGTTTGAATCCAAGGGTTGAACTCCTACTTTATGCCCAGTTCTACCATGAATCATAATTGTGACTTAGGAAGATGATTTGTATTTTGGAAAATAAAGAGGTCAGTTACCTATAGACTCTTTGGTTTTATGGTTGTTATTAATTCGTTGGTTGGTTTCAAGCTGGGGGGTTGGGGCAGAGTCTCAAATCTTCAAATCAACACTAGTTACTGCAGATATAACATTGGTGCATCACCCTTTACAAAGGATTTTCCTCATCTTTGAATATTGCCTTTGGAATTTGAACCTTCATGGGTTTCATTCCTTTCGCTTTGTTGTGTACAGTATCCTCTGGGCATTTGCTGTTGCCAGATCAAAGCATCCATGGCCAGGCTAGACCACTGGTTTTCTCTAATTTCACTACGGTGGGGCATCCATAGCCCGATGAGATACTGGAATCACCCATTCAGTATTGAGTTCTCTTTCTTAGATAGTTCTCTTTTCTCTTTTTTTTCTTGAAGTTCCTTCATTCAATTCCTTCTCAATATGTCAGATGTTCAACATCTATACTGGGTTGAAAACTACCGTGGACCTCATAACAGCATCTGAAGAATCATATTTTTCACTCAAAACTTGTAACACCATTGTCCTAAGACAAATATACCATTACAAAAGGAGATGTTTCTGATGATTTGTGACAGATTCAATCGTAGTTAGTGAAGATTGCTTACTTTACACCTTGTTCTCAATGACTTTCCACAACTCTCATTGACAATGGACATAAAACAATGAATTTATAACAAAATCATCCAATCAGAAAACCTAGAAATATCTAAACCAACTTCTCTCCTAGTAACCAAAGTATATCTTAGATAACAACCGCCTTCCTCAATTGAATAAAATGAAGGGCCCCTCAAAAAGGAAAAAAAAACAAAATAAACGGAACAACAAATTATTTACATATATAAAACCCAACAAAATACCAGACCCTTTTATGACACAAAATAATGTTTGAGAAGTTGTCTATTGACAGGAAATGGAACAGGTTCTCCTTTTAAACTACTCAGCCGGAAAGCATTTTCTCCTAGGATTTCAGCAATTTGATAGGGGCCCAACCAGAGCTTATCAAAATTCTAGTGGTCACCCTTCTTTTCATTGGATTTATCCCACAGTAAGACAAGGTCTAATATCCTAAAAGCCTTGACTTTAGCTCTTTTGTCAAACCAAAGTTTGACAACAACCTGGTGCCTAAAGAATTGATGCAAAGTAGCATCTCTCCACTCTTCTAATTTTAGTAAGCCAGCTAACCTTACTTCAATCCTATCATCACTAGAGTAAAATTCTTGCATAAATTTCAGGATGGGTATTTGCAAGTGAATAGGGAACACAGGCTCTTAGCCATACACTAGCTTAAACGGTGAAGTCTTCAATGCATCCTTGATCCTAGTCCTATCTACCCATAATGCGAATCTTAACTGGGTATGCCAATCTCTAGGATTATTCTCTAATAGTTCTTTTATTACTCCTAGGAGATTCTTATTAGTGGATTCTCCAACTCCATTTCCTTGTGGATAATAATTTGAAGAATACTTTAAAACAATGCTATGATCATAAGCCCATGAAATGAACTCGGTAGAAGAAAAGATAGGGCCATTGTCACATACCAGTGCAAAGGGTACTCCAAACCTGGTTGTGATGCATTCATTGAGGAACTTGATTACTACCTTCATTGTGCTATTCTTGCAAGGTATAGCTTTTGTTCATCTCGTGCTATAATCCATGGCAGTCAAAATGAATTTGTCCTGTAGAAGAATTTGGGTTAATTACCCCAATAAAATCAAGTTCCCATTGGGAAAATGGCCTTACCTCATAAACAGGTTGCAATGGCATGGCTAGATAACACTCTCTTGATGTAGAATTTTGACATATATGACATGTCCTTACATTTTGGTGGGCATCCTTAAACACACATGGCCAATAATAACTAGATATAAGGATCTGATGTGCTAAAGAATCTGCAGAACCATGCCCCATGCCATGTTTCCCATGAAATTCGGCAATTGCGTGCTTAGCTTCTTGTTGATCAAGGCATTGTAGATAAACCCCCTCAAAATTATTTCTATATAACAATCCTCCTTTGAGCATATAATGGGAGCTTTTCATTCTCAGTGCTCTCCTTTGAGTTGTATTCATTCCTTCTGGGCACCGATTATTGAGCATGAAATAAATAATATCAGCATACCAAGAGTCATCAGAAAAGGACTGTGTTGTGTACTGCTAACAAGTAATGTTCTTACCAACATCCACCATTGCTTTAGATAGGCCTTGACCTCAGACAAGTTTCATAGGGTGAATCTCTAGATAGAACTCCTACAAAATAGCCATCCATTTCCCCCTTCGTTCTCCCAAATTGCTCTACATAAGTAGAGACTTCACAATAGCATCAAGAACCACAACAAAGATCTGACTTTCAAGGATTTAATGCTTGAACTTATTGATAGCTCTAACCAACCAACGCAAATTTTTTCTTCTCAAAGGTGGGTACTTGACTTAAGCATTTTTAAATAGAGAGCTCACGAAGGAAATTGGCCTTGCATCCCCCTACTCTCTTCGTTGTGTTAGGACAACTGCACATGAGTGTTCAGAAGCAAAAGAATAAATATAAAATGGCTTCAAGTAGTCAGAATTGGTGAGGACTGTGCCTCTAAAATGGATTTCTTAACCTAAGAAAAAGCATCCTTTGCCTCATTACTCCATTCAATTTTAGCATCTTTCTTCATCATTTTGTTCAAAGGTTTAACAATTTCTGCAAAACCTGTGATAAACTTCCTCACAAAGTTGATCTTTCTGAAGAAAGATCTCATCTCCTTCTTACTTCTTGGCATGGTTAACTTCAGAATAGACTCAACTTGGTCTGGATCTATCGATATCCCTCTTTCCAAGATTATGTGTCCCAAAAGTTTCCCTTCAGAAACCCCAAACACACTCTTTTTAGGATTCAGAGAAACACCATATTGGATACATCTTTCAAGAACTTTAGCCAAGTCTGCAACATGGTTTAGTCTATCTTTAGAGAATACTGTTAGGTCATCCATATAAATGATGATGCACTTACCAATCAAATCTTTGAATGCTATGTCCATTGCACGTTGAAGGGTTGCTCTAGCATTTATCAAACCAAATGGCATCCTCCTGTAAGAAAATGTTCCCCACTTAGTAGTGAAGGTTGTCTTCATTCTATCTTCATAATTAATGACCACTTGATTTTACCCAGAATAACCATCTAGGAACTACATCATTTGAGACCCATTGATAGTTTGCAAGAATTCATCCAGAGAAGGGAATGGGTAGTTGTCTTTTTCTAAAGCTCTATTCAGATTCCTGAAATCTACACATAGCTTGATCTCCCCATTCTTTTTACGAACTAGAACCAAGTTAGCCACCCATGTTGAATGTCGTAGAGGGAAGATTATTCTTGCAGAAAGCAATTTCTAAACTTACTTAAAGATCAGTGGTTCAATCAAGGCATTGACAGGACATTGTTTATGCCGAAATGGTCTAGCTTCAGGCTTCAAAGGAATAGTATGAGTTATCACAGAAGTATCAAATGTTTTTAGATCTTCATACCCCCAAGCTATTTCAGCAATATCTTTCTTCAGTGCCCTCAATATATCTTCTCTAATTGCTTCAGGGTAGGCTTCCCTATGTAAAAATTCCTTTTAGGGCTAGAGTCAGCTAAGTTAATAGTTTCATATTCACCTCCCTTATCTTCGGTTGATACCTTTTCCCGAGCCCTTGGATCTGAATCAAAAATTCTTTCCAAGGCCACCATTCCCTTGGGAATGCTATTACTTTTTAGATTGAGGACACCTTCTGTATTGTAGTCCTAGGTTTTCTAGTCACCTTGATCCCCGTTGGACTCATCAATGATCTGTCCTTCGAAAACATCTTATCTTGCTAGAAAATTAAGGATATGTCGATCATCGTTGAAGACTTGAAAGTTCTTGACATTATCAGGGATAGCCGGGGTGGATATCAATTCTATTGAGAATCTTTTGAGCTTGGAGTCTTGCATGAGCTTCAGGGTACTTGCGACAACAGCTAATGAATCACCTATTTGATTCTCCTCTCTAGGGATTAAACTAATCCCAAAAGCATCAAAGTCTTCAATTAGGTTCCACACCCAATTTCTATAAGCTACCATCCTTTTATTGTGACATGTGTACTTGTTGCATACTTTCTTGATAATCACTTCTGAATCTACTTTAACCATCAAGGTAGTAAATTTCTTCTGGTGTGTGAACATCAGTCCCCGAGCTAATGCTTCATATTCTGCTATATTGTTAGTGCATCCAAACTGTAACCTATAAGAAGCAAAAAATGTTTTCCCTTTTGGGCTGGTTAACTCAATTCCAGCACCACACCCTGTTTTAGATTTGGATCCATCAAATGTGAGGGTTCGTAGTTGAATATGACCTGGGGTTGATCTCTTTTAGCTTTTTGTAGGTACTTGGATAAGATGAACCATAGGTGGGCCCACTTGATCTTTTGCTTCAAATATTGGGAATGGATGTTCAATAGGTTCATCAAGTGCAATATCCAATCCCTGCTTAGATATATCATGTAATCCTAGGATATTTTTTTGATAGTTATCTGTATCTTTGACTAACCCCTTGGGTTTTGGTATACTTGTGAGTGCAGGGTATCAAACAAACCCTGGGGTTGTTCAACATAACTATGTTGGTATGGTATTATGACCGGGGTAAGTTCAGTTTGAGGAGGAACTTCCTCTGAAGGTATATTATCTTTGGTTACCATTATTGCATTTTTGGCTTCAAATGAGAAGTGATCTGAAATGATCTCAAGGTGACTTGGGCTAGTTTCTTTAGTTTGGAAAACATGATTTAGAACACTGATGCAAGGTTGGTAGGTCAATTATGAATGATTTTGGTAGTGCACCCTGCACCAATTTGGGAGTAGAAGAGTCCACAAATCAATATTTTCCCCTAAGACCAGCTGATCCTATTGTAGCTTCCTGATCAATACCTTCTTGTTTACAATAATCATGGGATCAGGAAATTCTTGCATTGATGAATCATTAGAATCAGGAACTGAAAGAGTCAGAATTTCCTCTCTTTTATAAACCCCTATCTCGGTTTCAAAATAAGCTACCTCATTGGGGCAGTCATACTCAGTGATGATATGTTTGAGGCGAGGTTCACTCTCAATCCTAATCTATGTAGGAATTCCCCCCCATGGTAGCCACATATGTGAAAATTTGAGGGAAAGATATCCCCCTATACTCTTCATTAGATCTCTGCTCAAAATCATACCGTAAGTCTCAGGAATGTCTGCTACCTGAATATCCATATTGGTTTGAATCCGAGGGTAAGACCCTCCTTGTACATGTATATTTTTCAATTCTCCAACTACATTAACCTTTGTTTTATCCAATTGGATGACTTGCTTGTTTTTTTGGACAGGGTTCATTCCCAATTTTGTGCATACAATAAATGGCATAACATTGGCCAGAAGCCCCTAAATCTAGTAGAAAATTGTGCAAATTCTTCCCACAGATTCTCAAACTTAAAAGAAATGGTGGGGTCCCTACCTTGTTTCTAAAAAAAGTTGTCTTCATGTCCACAGTGGGTGCCACCTTGGTTTTCCTTTTTGATTTATCAGCTTCTTCCAAAGCATTCAGCACTATATCTCATTTGGAAGGGCACCATTTTAGGATGTCAAAGTACGATAAAGAGGTTTTTTGTTTTTGTATCTCAGAAACAATATCAAATTTTGTGTTATAACTTGCATTATATATGAAAACACCAGATGAATTACCTTTGGTATGGAAGTCAGACAGACCCTTTGGTGGAGGAGGGTTGTTATTAGCACTCTGAATCAGAGGCACCATGTGGTTAGGTGGTGCTGATGTAGTGAACAGACCCTTATTCTGGTTTCTTACGGAGTGTCTTCCCTTTGTCTGAAAGGCTTCGACATCATACACATCTTCCTCTAGTTCATTCTCATTATGCATTGGGAATGAAGGTTCCTCTTCAAAGAGGTCATAAGCCATTGCTATATCCATTGAGCCACCTCCTTTATTTGAATTCCCTTGGAATGTTTGGGCATCTTCCTGTGCCATCTTCACAACCTTCTCCATTTCAAGACAGTTCACCTCAGAATGAGTTGCAATATCATACAGCCTACACCAGTTAGTCATAAAATTGAGGTCAGCCACATTTGTAGTATGTGGCTTGTCCTCATTAGCTTGATAATTGTGAGAAACCCCACCATTATTTGGCCTTTTGTTCCATTGTCTGTTGTTATTAGGCCTCTAGCTATATCCTCTATTCTGATTTTGATAGCCTTGGTTAGGGAAGTTTTGGCCTTGATAATTCTTCTAGATGTGATTGTTGTTGTTCTGATAGTTGCCCTGATTATTATTAATGTGATTAGGGTAATTACCTTGATTAGCATACTTACCTTGGTTCTAAGAGGGGTTCAGTTTAAGCTGAGCCATGTCATTTGTGAGTTGAACTATCCTTTCACTCTTAGCATTCTTAGCAACAGGTGGCTGACCTACATGATTTGGTATTCCAGCTTGATTATGATGACCATGCAGACTGTGATGAGCCTGTGATTGTTGAGAGAAGTCAGGGGCTCCATTGGCAAAGAATGGAATAGGATATTGAGTCTGCAACTCAGACATAGGTCCATAATGAGAAGGAGACATCCCTATGACATTATTGAATAAATGGGTTGGGTCAGGTATCTGATACCCCATAGAAGGAAAACCTCCTCCCAATTTCCCTTGTTGAGAGCTAGTTTGTTGTTACAGCTTGATGGCTAGATGATAAAATTTAGACAGAGAATCAATATCTGTCTACTGATCAGTCCTTTGTAGGAACAAGCCAACCAAAGGGTCTATAACTCTAAAATATTCCTGAATAGCACTATTCTTAGGGACTAGATAGAGGTCTTGCAATCTCCTATGCATTCATTGAAACCTTGTATTAAACAAGGGAAGTGATTCACATGGCTCCTTCCAAATGGTAGCAAATTGATGGAACAAGATGGCTAGATCTACATAAACTCTGAACTAATTGATGAAAGAATTCTCCAGATTTGTCTAGCACAGAATAGCACCTTATGGAAGATTTAGGTACTAGTTGTACACCATATCCCCTAAGGAATAAGGGAACAACCTACAAACCACATCATGGTGAGCTATCTGGGCTTTGGTACAAGCATCCTTAAAAGCTTGTATGTGCTCTTCAACATTCCTTGATTTTCCATGAATGTATTTGGGACATAATCTCTCAGGATTCTTAGGCATATCATAAAAGCCTCTAGGAATAGTCCCCAATGGAGAGGGGTTTTACACAAAAATTCCATTGGTGGCGATGGTGGGGGTTGAGCCAGCTGTTGGATGGGATGAGCTAGTTGTAATGGCAATTGAGGTGGTTTTGGTGGTGGCTTCACAGGTATTAATTAGGGTATTGGTGAAAAGCCTGGTGGAGTGAGTGGAGCTGACAAGGGTGGTAGAATGGTTGTCCTGTGAATCTTGTGTCTCATTGGGTTCTTGAGTTCTATCAAAGGTGGTGGGTTTTTAGTTGATCGAAGAACTCTATGGGACCTCTCTAGTGAGAAAGAGCCAATGTTATCCAGTTTTCTCTTATGGACCTCCTTCTAGCACTAGTTTCCTGTTGATGTTCCAAGTTGACCCACAACATGCAAGTAAAATAAAAGTGAAAGTATCTCACCTCTCCTGAAAGAGACAATCAATAATCAAACTAATCACCTCCCAAGGTCTTTGATGTTGGTTGACAATGTTGTTTCACAAAGTGGTCAATATGGTTGTAATATTCAAGGGTCCTACTGGTTTTGAGCTTCTAGATTGGTGTAAGATCAAACATTTATCCAAACCTACTTTAACCAAGGGTTTTAAAGAAATAGAAAAAGATAGATCAAGGTCTTTAAACTAAAAAGAATGTTGATTCATTCAACTAATCAGACTTGTTACCTTCCAAGGAATTCCTAAACTAGAACTGTAGAATAAAATTAACTTGTAATTGATACAAAGTTCCATTCATTCACAATGTAAACTTTAACCGTAAATTTCAAATCATCATTCAAACAAAACATAAGATAAAATTTCATTCCTTGAAAGCTTTTCAAATCAAAATGATTAACCCAAAATGAATACCATTCTAGAGCATAATATAAAGAAGGTTTAAATTTGGTTGCTTCTACTATCAATGAGATAGATAAGCAGCATTTTCAAATTTGGAAAGATCACCAGTGTACAGAAAACCCACGTCTTCAAATTATCTCCATCTATGCTAAGAAAATCAAGAAGATACATCAACTCCTCCTGCTAAACTGCAAAAGAAAACATCTAACTTACTTAAGAACCCTAACTTGCTTTCTCTAACCCTTTTTCTTCTACCTTTCTACCTCTACTCTCCTTTTCTAAAACTTACTTTCTAAACCTTACAAAAGATTCAATATCTCCAGCTATTTAAAAAAAAATCTCCCACAAAAGAGGTAAAAATGTGATATTTATAAAATGTGCCAAATGTGTCGATGTAGTTTAGGGTTTACAATAAGTTGGTCACAAATCAAGTTTTCCCTAGAAGAGTTTGAAAAAAAGTCAAACATGCATTAAATGCAAGGGCACCGACCAAACGACCCAGGATCTGCCACATAACTTAGACCAAAACGTGTGAAGAAGAGGCAAAATAAAACAATGAGGAAGCATGACCTTCGATGCAACTTTGCATTAACTGTTTTCCCCACGTCACCCATACCTTTCTCTATTTTGGCCCTCATCATCAAGAACGTCCTTTGCAAGCCATTCACAAGTGGCATAGGTGAAACCCAAGTTTTCCATTCAACAACATTAATGCTATTCTTCAGATTTGTCCTATCGTATTGTCTTAGGCTCTCTTGTTGGATTGATATTCATTAATGACTACACTACAAGTCATTGCATCATCCAGCTGTTGTCCAGTTACTACATCCCATGATATCCCTAGTCCTTTGTAGCATGGTGTTCACATTCAAATCTAAAACCTTGAACTAGACTGATGTCATCCTGCCCTCAGGAATCCTACTCTTTTTGTCCAGCTTCATTCTTCTTTGTTGCTTCAGAGATGGAGGATCCCTCTGTGTCTCTTCTAATCCTTTCCAACCATTGTCTTGCTAGACTCAACGTTGATCAATCAAACACCAATGTGAGAATCCAATTATTGACAACATTTCATCAAATGTTAGCTCAAAATCATGATAAAACCATTAAATCAACCCTTAAACATCAAAACTAAGCAGTTCAGGATTTCAAGCTAACCGGGGAAAACAAGCTTGGGAGGAATTTTGAAAAATTTTAAACCAGGAAAATTCTCTCGATGAGGCACCATCATCAACAATAGATCATCATAATGAAAAAAAGTAGCATACAATAGTGAAATTCATCAAGCCAAAGCAAGATATGTTTAAGCATTCATTATTAGATTCATCAAGTTTACCAAATTTCTTAAATTCCACATAGCATAGCAAGGGATTTGGAAAAATTTTCCTGGACCAGAATTCTGTGGATGACTTAAAACTTTAAACTTCAGAAAGCTAAAGGGAACCAGGCAAATGAAGGAATCCAGGAAAATCTTGAACTTGACAGAAAACTTGAACACTTGCCACGACTTCACTCAAATTGACCAAAGGTCATAAATTGAGGACCTTGGGCATGGAAATCACCTAACACGAGCCTCCTATAGATCTTCTTTGAATCCTAGGCTCAATCAAAATCATAGCAAGAAGAAATGGCAATGCCCTAGGCATGAAACCCTAGATTTTAACCACAAAAGTAGAGGGCAAGCCATGAAATACCCAAACACACAGGAATTTGAACTCTAAGCAAGACGATAACATTTTAAAGCACAACAAGATTAACATCTCAAATTAGGAGAACACAAATGATAAAGAAAAATGGCATAAAGCTCCAAAATTTGATCAAGTTCGAAAACCTGATGGCAAGGCAGAAATCTAGAAAAATCTGACCCAGGCGGAATTCTGTGAAGGCTAGAAATCTCTGAACTCAGAGCAAGACTAGTCGAGCTGGACTTTGAGCGCAATCTAGGAAAATCCAACCAGAGTAGACAATCCCAAACTGGCTCAAAAACCCAAACAACAACATTGAAACCAGAGTTTGGAAGAAAACTAGGAAAATCTGGACGGACCGGATAATCCCTGACCAAGGTAAAAACCAAAACTTTTCCCAAAACATAATATTTTCAATATTTAACTTGGGAAAAACACTTGGGCAAGCAAGATGAACATATTAAGCACATTCCAAGGCAAAGCAAAAAATTCAAAATCGAAGGGAGCAAAACACAAAGAGCGAAAGCAAAAGAGGGTCCCATTTTAATGAAATTTAAAATGGGGTGGTTATGCAAGGAATGACATGTCCCACTCACATTCCATTACTCCAACAACACATATTTCCATGCCACACTAGCATATGCTCTTGACCCACAAGTTTCACTCCCATTGGTACAAGCGGGCTTATTTGAACAAAGTAGGATCTTTGGGGCCTCATCTTCACTCATTCTAGGAAGCCTTCCACCACTTCTAGTTCTAATCCCACCACCACCTCCACCACTGTTACCTCTGCTACCAACATCCATATCAATTCCTAGTTCAGGACTTCCTCGTTTACCTAACACAAATTAATCAATCCAAGGCAATCCGTCAAACACCAATCAAATCATCACATCTAATCCTCTAAATATACCACCGATATCGCAACAATAGGTGGTATCCATCCAGGTAATGACATCAATCCCAACACCCAAAAACATGGTCTCCCAAGGACCCAACACCTTAATCATACCATCCACCACAATCAATCAAAACACATCTCAACCACTCACCACCACATCTAATATCTCAAATCCACCACCATTATTATGAAATCCAAATGCAACAAACAAGTACAGCATAGCATTACAAGCTCACCAAGCCTACCAAAAGGTACTCCAACAATACCAGGTTGGAAAAAAAACATAAATTGCTCAACAAGCAGCACAAACCGCTCAGGCTGCTCAATCCACTCAAGCCCCTCAGGTTGCTCAAGTAGCACAAACCACAGAACAAGCAACACAAGATCGACAAGCACAACAAGCCACCCAAGTGCAAGCCCAAGCATTGTTGCAACAACAACAAACCAAAAATTTTATCAAGTTGCACAAGCCACTTAGGCTACTCAGGCCATCCAAGTTGTCCAGCAAGCACAAGCACATGCACAGGTGCAAGCATAGTACCTCACATAGCAACAAGTAGACCAAGGGAAAAGCTTGTCTGCTCATAAACACTAAACAATGCAGATGGCCATTTGAAATGGCATTGTTGGGAGCGTTGTTGTGGCTCAGCCAGTGGACTTAATGTGTTGGGCTGCAGCTGTGTCCCAGTGAAAAAAGGCTTTTCATCCTGTTGCTGAACAAATCCCGACCATCCTCCAGCCAGTTGGGCATGCATTTCAAATATCTCGGTGTCAGCTGGATAGGCTTCCTGCTAAGATCTTGGTGGGAAGAAACCTGCAGACTTTCATGGGTGGACAGGACTGTGAACTGTCCCCCAAGGATCTTGGAGTTTGATAGTGGAGGATGAAGATGCATGGGGACAAATGGGACTCGTGAAATGGTTTCATTCTTGCATTCCATTGAACATTGGAAGTAGACAGACCATCTTAAGATTGGAAACATTTCAAAACATTCATCAGGTGTCATTGGAATGGAATGGCTTTATCATGGTGTGAATATCACATGGAAATCGGCTCAAACAAATGTTTAATTCATTATTTATTCTAGCAATTTGGAACAGGCAGCTGGGAAGATCCAAGCATTTGACATTACCTAAAAGTTTGTGACCTGGGGATGACATTTTGGGAAAACTTTATTTAAATTTGGCTGACTTCTATTTGAGAGTCTTTGTCAGAGAAAAATCCCAGTTCAGCCTTTCCATGTAAAGAGTCAATATAAATTTCACATTTGGAGCAAGGAGATTCCGCTAGGGACAATCAGAAATAGGAGGTGACTCTAGTAAAAACTTGATGAAGAATGGATAGACAATTTGTGTTTGGAACAAAAGAATATTTTGAAAGGCAGCAGTCGATAAGAATTAAAGAATTGAAAAGGAAAACACTACAAGTGGAGAAAGAAACATTGAAATTGAAGAAAGAAAAACTACAATTGAACCAGCAACTGATACAATTAAGAGAATTCTACAATAAGAATGAATACACAAATACAGGCAGGCATTAGGCCCCACAAGCGCCTGATAGTACAATTGGAAATTTTCACAATGGAGGCAATGCATATCATGCACAATAGAACATTTATTTACCATAATAGTCAAAGCAAGTAAGTTCTTATTCAGTCTTTCCTGGACAAAGGTTGGTAAGCTATCAAGACTATCAATATGATCAACACAATTTCAGCCCACGTGAAGGTGTTAATCAAAACTTGCAATGAAATGTATATCCAAGTCAGCAGTTTGAGGAGGAAGAAGATGAGTATGAACATACTCAAAGTGAAGATTCTATCATAGAATCAGAATGTGGAATTTAACCCTTTGATGAATTTCTTAACATAAGGAGACATGAAGGAGAAGATAAAAGCTATCTATACAATAGGATGATAAATGTCTGTATGCAATTACCTCCTAATTGTAAGCCTACAAGACCCCTTTTCATTGCACAATTCATAAAATTTTGGAAACGTAAATCAACCTATTGGACAGAATCATCAATACAACATGCCTGTGATTGAGTGAATAAATTTATTGATGCCATGGAGAGGACAAGGAATATGAACACTGTCAACAATGAATCTAATAGTGATATCATGGGAGATCAAACAATACAACAAACAAAGGAAATGTTTGCAATTAAGATTTCTAATGATAATTATTCAGCTTTGGAAGATGATGATGATATGGAAGATCAATCTTACATCTTGGATGAGGACTGAAATGATGAGGATGTTCTTGAAGATACACTTCACGAGGAATGCATTGGTGATAAAGCAAGTGAAGATGAAAAAATAAAACCTTCATTCTCAGATCAATACCATGGTGACACAATTAATGATAATGAAGAGTTCATGGAATATAGCTTTTATGAGAGCCAAGATGAAGAAAATGCAGAAGAGGTCAATGAAGAAGCAAATCCACTTGACAAAGAACACATGACATATTCATCTATAGATTATAACCATGAGGACATGATTGATAAACAAGAAGATTGCACACTTGAGAGTGGTTTTGAAATTTTTTTAAAACCATTGTATGATCAATTAATAGAAGGATCTCAAATGACATCTTGCCAAGCTAAAACAGAAGGGAATTGTGTATCATGCTATAATGAAGTAGATTTTGAGGAAAACCATGTGAATCTTGATCTACAACAAGGAGATACTCTCAGCTCTTATGGAGATCAAGAAGACAAAGATATAGAAACTCTCTCCTGCATAATAGATTGTGACAACACGTGTTATGAGGGATCCGTTGAACACTCAGATTGTGAAGATGAACCTATGGATTTTGATTTACAACAAGGTGATTCTTGCAGCTCTTATGGAGATTAGGATGTAAAAATAACACTTCCAGCTGTAGATAAAAACCTTGGAGATACATTAGATAATGAAGAGGTTTGTACATCTAAAAATGGTTTTCAATTTTTTTCAAATCCATTGTATGATGAAAAGATAGGTGATGATCAGATGATATCTTGCCAACATATTCCAAAGAACGAATTTTAGGTATTTTCAAATCCACTTTATGGTGAGGAAGAGATATTTTCAGACAAAGAAAATGATATGTCAAATTATGGAACAAATGACTATGTTGGTAATATTCCTAATTTTTCATTCTCTGATGATCTTGAACCTCTTTTTGATGATGACAAAAGCGAAAAATACAACTTTAGTGATATAAATATAGAAACATGTTTGTTCAATAGTGAACAAATTTCAGAGTTGTTGGCAATAGAGTACCAAAAGTACACACACAAGAATGGTTCAGAAAATTCATCCTCATCATCAGTTGGAGTGAATGAGCAAAATAATGATGAGTTCATATCATTGCCAATTGGTGATATTGAAGAAATGGAAAATAATTCAGATTAGCCGGGAGATCATTTTACATATTATGGTGAGCAAAATAATGATGGATATCGCATGGAATGTGCATACACACTGTATGTTGAAGATGGAAAATATTTATCACATGATGATGAACTACAAAATGATAAAAGGAACATAAGTTAGGCTGAGCACAGTATTATTCTAGAAGTTTTCAATGACAGTGGCACAATTGATTGTATGAGTGTTCTTAAAAGGAATTTGATGAAACAAAACAGAGCAAGGTGTTTGATAGGGGAAAATAAGGGATTTTCTCTTTTTGGTGGCCTTGTTCCATCAGCTGTGATATGGTTTTTCAAAATTATATCAGTTCATTACAACAAGAGGATTTGAATCTACTGCTTGATGGATAAATTATTTGGTCTGCTCTTCTAGTGATCTGGATTCTTCCAATGATCTCACAATCATTCAACCCTAGACGGAGCCACTGTTGGAGCCTAAAATTTCGTGCAATTTTGGGCTTCCATGATGAAAAAACTAGATTTCAACACTTAGAAACACAACTCAAATCTACTAAAATGGTCATCTTTGGAAGGTAATATTAAGTGACCAGGGCAGTTTCAAAGCAAATTGATTGGCTCCTTCAATTATCTACACCAAAGTCTACTTACATGCTATTTTTCAGGGTGTTTAGACGTCGTCTGATACTTTTTCAAAATTAAAATTGAATACGTTTTACACAGGTTGACAGGCACAATTTTGCAAAAAATCACTAACTAATTTTGAGAATTGATAGTTTTCAGTTTTGACAAGTTTATGTCAAACCATTCTGCAAGCACACTTCCCTACCATCAACTAACATACTAGTGTAGTTTCATAGCTCTTGGAGATCATTTGATCAATTTTATAAGGTAGTTTTGGAGGCAACTTGGTATATTTTTATTGAAGTACAAGGTTTCAAATAAATTTTTTTTTGTAATAATTACCCATTCAAGTGTGAGTGTTCATATGCAATACAAAAGTGTGCCCTCTCAAGTCAAGTTCATAAGAAGAGGTATTTCCATTATGATCGATAACTCAGACTTTTCCCTAGTACACCAAAAGGTAGAAGTATTGATATAAAAAAATTCAAGACCCAAGATCACACCCATGTCAGGGATAATGCAATTATAATTCCATACTAGTTAAGCACATAAAGGTCTCGAATCACTTTTTTTTTCAATTTGGCCAAGAAGAGATTTAAACATAAGAAATGAGCTAGAAACCAAACAACACTTCATGTGGGCAGTTCGGCTTGATCAGTGGTGATAGGTAAATAAATGTTCACTACATTATTAGTGAGAGCAAGAAAGTAGTTGACCAATATATTGAAATTTAGAAGGCAAGTAATCTTAATCTTAGAAGATCCAGGTGAAGATTAAGTAGTTCCAAACCTAGGATTAACAAAATTGGTAGAAAGCTTCGATTATTGTGCACGGTGTTATATCTGCATACTATACATTGGGCATGGAGTAGTTGTTACAATTCTCAATGTATGCCATATATTCGGTTATGTGAATGGACTCTATTTGTTTGTGGTCAAGAGATCACAAAGATGGTACCTGCCATGCTTGATTAATACAAGAGATACTGATAAAAATGTTAAAAACTGAATGACACTTTGGAGCAGGCAATCGAGCCAGGATTGAAACTTAAATAGCAATGAAAAGTATGCAAGTATGAAGATTTACAACAAATACGATCATTCAATAGATTGTACCACTTTGGTAAATTCATAAAGGCAAATGGAATAAATTTCCTATATACCTCGTAACTGGCAGAGAACCCTAAAACAAAGCGAAGTTCGTCAGCAAGAGTTTTCCCATCAATGGGAGATATTTTAGAACCACCAATAATGGGGAGCATATGGAGTAGCAATTAGTAAGAATTGTTAAAGCTCTGGCAGAATGAGTAAGGATTATTTGGGATCGGCTATGAGTCATGAAGATATACCTTGGTGCACTTTGGATGCAATGACATTTTTAGCTGTGATGGGCTCGATGGATTGTGAAGGAGATTAATTTTCTTTGGTTATTACCACAGTGCACAAGAACATTAAACACTACCCAAAAGCCTATGTTGACCATGGCAACTTGATTTTGGAATTTATATTGGCACTATATTTAACTTGCTAGGAATTCATAGTTTTTGTAGATGGAAAATAATTGCCTTGAGATTTAACTTGGCATCCTCAAATTACATGTTACACTTTGATGTTGGTATTACAATAAAGAAGATTTCAGCTTCAATACTTCAAAAAAGTGAAACGAACTACTGGTGAGGTTGTTGAAGCAATGGTAGAATTAATGAATGCACTCTGCACGCTCAAAGCTATGGCAACAAAATCTAGAGGCTGAAGTTCATCAAGCACAAAATCAAAATACAGAGAAGAATGATTGAAACACATAGGAAGCTAGAGAAAGAAAAACCCTAAATGCATTGGTGTGACATATAAAGGATCGGAGCGAAATCCCACGTTTCTCTCCAACAGAGTAAGTCACAGTGATGGAAAACTTCATTGGCTAGAGAATCAAAATCATATTAAAGTCTTATCGATGAGAGCTTGTCATGCCGATAGTTTGAAGGAGGAAATAAATATTCAAAAGAATTCTATCAGTACAATATGGGTAAAATTCAAAAGGAATGAAATCACAAGTAATGAAATGAGAAATCATTGAATAAAGGTGAAGGGAGAGAGAGATGGAGTTTTATCTTCACAAAGTGAAATATATTCACCGAAATATGAAGTATTTTAACAAAGAGAGTTGTGAATAATTATTTTACCTACAGATGCATAAAAGGTGAAAATTTATAAAATATTTACGATGGGGAGTAAAACAATTTCACCAGACTGGTAATTATTTTTATTGTGAAGAAATATAAGTGAAATATTTTTCGCCAAGAGGGTTATGGGAGAGATGATTATTTTTACCCAAACAACGTAGTGGAGACATGTATATGTAAAAAGGTAAAAGTAAAGATTGCCAGCAAAGGATAATTGCCGAAGTTAATTTTTCATGAAGATGCAAAGACAAAGATTAAAGTTAAAATATTTAATTTTCCGAAAGGGAAATTAATTAAATATTTTATTTGCAGATGATAATTGAAGAGTTGCACCAGATGGATGTTGTGAAGAGTCACAAACCTAAAGAAACAATGTATATATATATGTAAAATAAAATCATGTCATTCGGGGGATTGGATTTAGGAGAAATAAGTAGGTTAGGTAGTTGGATAGGGTAAACTGTTGCTGAAATAAATATCATGTTTTACATTGTAAAATATTTTCAAATTATGTAATGGAGAAGAATGCATAAATTTGGTGATCCAATTATGGTGTCAATTGTTTGTTGAATTTCTTTGAAAATATTATTTGGTTGTCTCCAAGGTTGTCACTTCTTGATTATTTAAATTGAAATATCAAGGATATTCTTCAATTTATCAAAGCACACTTGTACCTCTTGTGTGGTTCAATTAATTGGTTCCTACAAGACATGATTAAATCCTTCTAATTAATCACAATAATTTGGAAAAGGACATTTGTATTATTAAGAAGAATCTGATAGTTACACTCTTTCCTGTTT